>AWOL01S0024628.1:8340-49860 GCA_000715115.1 Nicotiana otophora | reverse complement strand
GCGTAGGATCATTCGTCCTCGAATGAGGGTAAATTTTTTGAAATTATGAGAGTTAGTCAAATTTGGGACTGCTCGAAAGTGGTATGAAACAAACTGAGTTGCATAAGATGCTAATGACGGATTTTTACCCTCATTCGAGGACGAATGATCCTACGCTGAGGAGAATGTAACACCCCGGTAATTTTCGAAGTACTTAAGTGTAATGCTCGGTAAAATATGCAAAGAAAATAATGTTTCATGGTGTCGGACTAGACTTACGTATTTTAGGATTATAGAAATTCTTATTTATTTGAATAACCATGTAATTAAGAGTTATGCCTTATGAACATGTTAAAGGATATTCCTATGAAATATGTATGACTTGTACATTTGATGTTGAGGGTGTTCCGTTCTGGTAATATAATTGCTTGTGAGGTCACAGTTAGTGTTGTTTTGTATTATGTTACGTTGTTGGATTATGTATATGGTATTAGGGTGTGTTTCTAGGACTCTCTGACAGGTGGATAGGCATAGTTACAAGGGAAACTCTGGAGAAAGTTTTGGAAATTTTGGGAGTTAATCAAATTTGGGACTGCTCAAAAGTGGTATGAAATAAACTGAGTTGCATAAGAAGCTAATGACGGATTTTTTACCCTCATTCCAGGACGAATGATCCTAAGTAGGGGAGAATGTAACACCCCGAAAAATTTCAAAGTACTTAAGTGTAAGGCCTAGTAAAATTTGCAAAGAAAATAATGTTTCATGATGCCGGACTAGGATTACGTGTTTGAGGATTATAGAAATTCTTATTTATTTGAATAACCATCTAATTAAGAGTTGTGCCTTATAAAAATGTAAAGGGATATTCCTATGAAATGTGTATGACTTGTACATTTGATGTTGAGGGTGTTCCGTTCTGGTAATATAATTGCTTGTGAGGTCACAGTTGGTGTTGTTTTGTATTATGTTACGTGGTTGGATTATGTATATGCTGTTAGGGTGTGTTTCTGGGCTCTCTGACAGGTGGATAGGCCTAGTTACAAGGGAAACGCTGGTGAAATTTTTTGAAATTTTGAGAGTTAGTCAAATTTGGGACTGCTCGAAAGTGGTATGAAACAAACGGAGTTGCATAAGATGCTAATGACAAATATTTACCCTCATTCGAGGACGAATGATCCTAAGAGGGGGAAAATGTAACACCCTGGAAAATTTCGAAGTACTTACGTGTAAGGCCTGGTAAAATTTGCAAAGAAAATAATATTTCATGGTGCCGGACTAGGCTTACGTGTTTGAGGATTATAGAAATTCTTATTTATTTGAATAACCATGTAATTAAGAGTTGTGCCTTATGAAAATGTTAAGGGATATTCCTATGAAATATGTATGACTTGTACATTTGATGTTGAGGGTGTTCTGTTCTGGTAATATAATTGCTTGTGAGATTACAGTTGGTGTTGTTTTGTATTATGTTATGTTGTTGGATTTTGTATATGTTGTTAGGGTGTGTTTCTGGGGCTCCCTGACAGGTGGATAGGCCTAGTTACAAGGGAAACTCTTGCGAAACTTTAGAAAATTTTGGGAGTTAGTCAAATTTGGGACAGCTCGAAAGTGGTATGAAACACACTGAGTTGCATAAGATGCTAATGACGGATGTTTACCCTCATTCGAGGATGAATGATCCTAAGCGGGGGAGAATGTAACACCCCGAAAAATTTTGAAGTACGTAAGTGTAAGGCCTGGTAAAATTTGCAAAGAAAATAATGTTTCATGGTGCCGGACTAGGCTTACGTGTTTAAGGATTATAGAAATTCTTATTTATTTGAATAATCATGATATTAAGAGTTGTGCCTTATGAAAATGTTAAGGGGTATTCCTATGAAATATGTATGACTTGTACATTTGATGTTGAGGGTGTTCCGTTCTGGTAATATAATTTCTTGTGAGATCACGGTTGGTGTTGTTTTATATTATTACGTTGTTGGATTATGTATATGTTGTTAGGGTGTGTTTCTGGGCTCTCTGACAGGTGGATAGGCCTAGTTACAAGGGAAACTCTGGAAAACCTTTTGAAAATTTTTGGAGTTAGTCACATTTGGGACTGCTCGAAAGTGGTATAAAATAAATTGAGTTGCATAAGATGCTAATGACGGATTTTTACCCTCATTCGAGAACGAATGATCCTAAGAGGGGGAAAATGTAACACCCTGGAAAGTTTCGAATTACTTACGTGTAAGGCCTGTTAAAATTTACAAATAAAATAATATTTCATGATGCCGGACTAGACTTACGTGTTTAAGGATTATAGAAATTCTTATTTATTTGAATAACCATGTAATTAAGAGTTGTGCCTTATGAAATTGTTAAGGGATATTCCTATGAAATATGTATGACTTGTACATTTGATGTTGAGGGTTCTCCATTCTGGTAATATAATTGCTTATGAGATCACAGTTGGTGTTGTTTTGTATTATGTTATGTTGTTGGATTATGTACATGCTGTTAGGGTGTGTTTCTGGGGCTTTCTGACAGGTGGATAGGCCTAGTTACAAGGAAAACTCTGGCGAAATATTTGGAAATTTTTGGAGTTAGTCAAATTTGGGACTGCTCGAAAGTGGTATGAAACAAACTGAGTTGCATAAGATGCTAATAACGGATTTTTGCCCTCATTCGAGGACGAATGATCCTAAGCGGGGTAGAATGTAACACCCCGGAAAATTTTAAAGTACTTAAGTCTAAGGCCTAGTAAAATTTGCAAAGAAAATAATGTTTTATAGTGCCGGACTAGGCTCGGACCTTTTGGGTTGAACATTGCACAGGAAAGTAAAGAAACATTTTTGCCGGAAAAGTGCATTTATGCGGTCCATTATGCGACCGCATAATCACTCCGCGGGCCGCATAATGGCCGCAGAAGTGAACAGGAGAGGGCTATTCTGGAAGCAGCTATGCGGTCGACTATGCGACCGCATAATCACTCCGCGGGCCGCATAATGGCCGCAGAAGTGAACAGGAGAGGGCTATTCTGGAAGCAGCTATGCGGTCGACTATGCGACCGCATAATCACTCCGCGGGCCGCATAATGGCCGCAGAAGTGAACAGGAGAGGGCTATTCTGGAAGCAGCTATGCGGTCGACTATGCGACCGCATAAATTTTATGCGGTGCGTTATGCAACCGCATAACAGTTATGCGGATCGCATAGTGACCACATACACAGGCAGTTCTTTTGGCTATTTTGTAACCAATTATGCGACCGATATGCGGTCCGCATAACCATTATGCGGTCGCATATGCGACCGCAAAACCTGTTCCGGAGCTCCATTTTTAGGTTGTTAAAACTCGATCCTATTTCATTAAATACACTCTTTGGGTCATTTTTGAGCTATTATCTGATATTTTAGAGTGAGAGAGGGTTCCCTAGAGTGAGAAGGTATTCTCCAGTAATTGTTCTTCAATTCTTGCTCAAGTTTTAGAATATTGAGAAGGGAAACTCACTAGGTCTTCATCCTAGAGGTACAATTCTACACCCTAACCCTCAATTTTGAATTTTGTGTAGAAATGAATAATAATCAAGATAATTTCTGGGCAAGAGGGTTGGTTATTTTACATGCATGTGTTATCAAAGGGTGTAGAAAGATTGTTGAGCTAAAAAAAGGGTAAAGGTTGGGTTGTGGGATGATAGAATGCTCTATAAAAGGACCTTGAAACCTTAATGCACATCTAGTGTTTGATAAAATGCTCGAATGAGCTAGAACCATGATCATCTTCTTAATTTTAGTTCAATTTGTTATATTTCTAAAATAGATTGAAGTTGCTAAGAATTTCGGAACATTTAGAGTGTAAGGAAGCTCAAGTGAGGTATGTTGGCTAAACTCTTCTCTTAGAATTGAATCCCACGATATTCATGTAAATTATGTAAGTCCTGAGTGATTCATTATGCAACTGGCTATTCCAAGTAAGATTAGGTTGAAAGATATATGTTCAACAGGTATCCCAAATGCTTTGTTCATGTTATGTTACCAATTGAGGATGTGTTAAAATATGGGCTGTGCATTAATAATGTTTCGACCTTAAGTCAAGTTCAAATGAAGGCTATTATGCCAAATTTTGTGAAATTTCTCTATGTGCCTTAGACTCTAAATTGCTCACATGTGTACTGCACACCTTTATTTGAGTTGTATTTGTTGTTGATGATGATAATGATATTTGAAATTGATAAGGTGATCATGAAATACTGAATATGGCCAACGTGCCAAGAATGATCTTATAATTATGGCCATCAGTGCCAATGAAATGAAAAGATGTGTAAGTAATATGAAATGCGATGATTGATATAAAAAGGTTGATGTATCAAATAAGACAGCCTAGCCGGTCGGTTCGTGATCGGACACCATATCGCACCCATGGTGGTGATTGTGCTGAAAATTGTAATTAAAATTGTGATTGTGGTCGATGTCCCTAATGGATAGCCTAGCCGATCGGGTCGTGATCAGACTCTGTGTTAAAGACGATGGTATTGATATTAAGAGAAATTGTGGTTGATGTCTCTACTGAGATAACCTAGCCGATCGGGTCGTGACCGGACTCCGTGCTAAGAGTGCGGTGGTACTGGTTTTGTGAATAATGGTATTGTGAATAGTGGTATTGGTATGGTGAATAATGGTACTGGTATTGTGGACAATGGTATATCGATACTAAATATCTCCCAATGTGAGATATGGAAATTAATTTGAACACTCTCTTGATCCTAAATTGAGGTTTGATGTTAATTAAGGCTTTCATTGATATTATGATAATCTTGTTAGTATTATTTATTATTCTATTGAGAGGGTGTTTAGTTATACATACTAGTGCTATTCGACAGTACTAGTGTCCCTTTTGTCGGGGGCGCTGCATCTTTCAATGGATGCAGGTGGTTCCACAACAGGAGATATTGATCAGAGATAGCAGTTCACCTTTTTTCCATCTGACTTGGTGAGCCCCACTTCTTTTCGGGGTCATGTATCTTTTGTACTTTGTGTATTCGGTTTAAGGTATAGCCGGGGCCTTATTGCCGGCATTATCATTGTACTCTTCTGTATCTATAGAGGCTCCGTAGACATAGTGTGGGTTGTGTATTGATGATAGGAAAGACAAACTATGCTATGTTGTGGTTGTATTACTTGTCCATTTGAGACTTTAAAAAGGGTGAAACTTCTGGTAAGAAACTGGTAATTGCAGATATGACCACTTTATTATTTAATTAAGGAAAACATATATTCTCTTTATTCATGAATGAGTTTGGGTAAAAGAAATCTAACAGGCTTGCTCGGTCGGATTCACTCGGTTGAGCGCCGGTCGCGCTCCTCGGTTTTGGGGCGTGACAACAAGGTACCACATGCCCATGATAGTGAGGTGTATAAGGCATGCTAAAAATGAGCAATATTTTTAGTAATTTGGGATAATTCTTAATTATGTAGATAATTAGTTAATTATTAAGTAATGGAACATTACCTAGTTAATTAAGGAGTTATGGGTGATTAATTAAAGAATGTGGTTGAGATAAAATATCCCCTACGTGGCAGCATACTAACTCAAAAATTGTGACTCAAAAGTCACTATAGGTGGCAAGTCTTAAAGAAGTAAGTCATTTCCATGTTTTATAAAGGAATGACACATGTACGTGAGTCATAACCATCCCTTAAGAAACATAAGTCAAAATACCCATTCTTACATACATTTAAACATAAGTGTTTGTATATTACAAACATAAGTCACGAACCTAAGTCACANATACTAGTGCTATTCGACAGTACTAGTGTCCCTTTTGTCGGGGGCGCTGCATCTTTCAATGGATGCAGGTGGTTCCACAACAGGAGATATTGATCAGAGATAGCAGTTCACCTTTTTTCCATCTGACTTGGTGAGCCCCACTTCTTTTCGGGGTCATGTATCTTTTGTACTTTGTGTATTCGGTTTAAGGTATAGCCGGGGCCTTATTGCCGGCATTATCATTGTACTCTTCTGTATCTATAGAGGCTCCGTAGACATAGTGTGGGTTGTGTATTGATGANAAATTGAGGTTTGATGTTAATTAAGGCTTTCATTGATATTATGATAATCTTGTTAGTATTATTTATTATTCTATTGAGAGGGTGTTTAGTTATACATACTAGTGCTATTCGACAGTACTAGTGTCCCTTTTGTCGGGGGCGCTGCATCTTTCAATGGATGCAGGTGGTTCCACAACAGGAGATATTGATCAGAGATAGCAGTTCACCTTTTTTCCATCTGACTTGGTGAGCCCCACTTCTTTTCGGGGTCATGTATCTTTTGTACTTTGTGTATTCGGTTTAAGGTATAGCCGGGGCCTTATTGCCGGCATTATCATTGTACTCTTCTGTATCTATAGAGGCTCCGTAGACATAGTGTGGGTTGTGTATTGATGATAGGAAAGACAAACTATGCTATGTTGTGGTTGTATTACTTGTCCATTTGAGACTTTAAAAAGGGTGAAACTTCTGGTAAGAAACTGGTAATTGCAGATATGACCACTTTATTATTTAATTAAGGAAAACATATATTCTCTTTATTCATGAATGAGTTTGGGTAAAAGAAATCTAACAGGCTTGCTCGGTCGGATTCACTCGGTTGAGCGCCGGTCGCGCTCCTCGGTTTTGGGGCGTGACAACAAGGTACCACATGCCCATGATAGTGAGGTGTATAAGGCATGCTAAAAATGAGCAATATTTTTAGTAATTTGGGATAATTCTTAATTATGTAGATAATTAGTTAATTATTAAGTAATGGAACATTACCTAGTTAATTAAGGAGTTATGGGTGATTAATTAAAGAATGTGGTTGAGATAAAATATCCCCTACGTGGCAGCATACTAACTCAAAAATTGTGACTCAAAAGTCACTATAGGTGGCAAGTCTTAAAGAAGTAAGTCATTTCCATGTTTTATAAAGGAATGACACATGTACGTGAGTCATAACCATCCCTTAAGAAACATAAGTCAAAATACCCATTCTTACATACATTTAAACATAAGTGTTTGTATATTACAAACATAAGTCACGAACCTAAGTCACATATGTAAGATTAGATCTTCAACAATTCAAATCAAAGTGAGATTTTGTAATTATAATAGAGTACGGTGTAATTTTTCTCTAGAATATTATACGTATTTTTCGCTACTCCGATCTTGCTATTACGTGTTGTCGCAATTAACGTGTGTCAGAGGGATTGTCAAGAGAATCGACTCAGGTATGTTAAGGTTAAGCTCTTCCTTCATTTTGCATGATCTCGTAATTACCCAAGTTTGAAAACGAGGTATAAAGAAAGAAATTCATTTCCCGAAATTTACGTGTATTTTCCTAGTCATGTAAGTTACAATATTCTTCTTATTGGGACTTCATATTCAATTGAGCATTTCCTTTTTCCAGTCAAGAGAGCGGAAATCCTATATATACAGTATTACAGTATTTTCATTACTATCGAGCTATAATTGATGGGAAGGCCCCTATTGGGCAACCTCTGATCAGATGGTAAGTTATATACCGAGCCTACTATGGCCGAGCGCCTATGAGCGAGCCCAGTTGGCCGAGATACATTGCCTAGTATGGCCGAGCGCCTATGAGCGAGCCTACTACGGCAGAGCAGTTATATATATACCGAGCCTTATAAGTCGGGACAACTATTTTACTTACTATATTGAGAGAGTTGAGTCAGTACCAGCAGGTAAGCATATCTTCAGATTATCATTGACTTCCAGTTGCTTTCAGTTATTATATTATCAGTTTAGTTTCAGCTTTAAGTATAGTGCCTTACGTACTCGGTACATTATTTCGTACTGACGTCCCTTTTCTGGGGCCGCTGCACTGCATTCCTACAAGTTCAGACAGACAGACGGGTAGACTTCCTTATTAGGTGTTGCCCAAGTGCAGCTTGATCGGTAAGCTCCACACCCTCCAGAGTTGCCAGGTCTAGAGCTTTACGTACATTTTTGTGTGTGTGTATATATATATATATATATATATGTTATGAGTAGGTCAGAACCGTGTTCCGATCACAGTATATCCATCAGTAGAGGCTTGTAGACATATCCTGTCAGTTAATGCAGTATGTTGGGCTTATAGGCCTTTTATGTACATTTTGTTGGATTGTCAGCTGTAGTAGCTATGACGGCCTTGTCGGCCAAGCTTTTTATTGATATTTAGTCAGTATTTGCAATTATTTTGTAATGTGGCTTATGTCCAAAGTATGACATTATATGTCCAGAGTCCCTTAGTCGCAATTTGGTATGCGAGGATAGGTGAGGCACCGAGTGCCGGTCTCGCCCCCGGGTTTGGGGCGTGATACGAGGTTAGGCTTGATACTTACTGGGTACCATTGTGATGTACTCATGCTACGGTTGTGCATATTTTGTGCAGATGTAGGTACATCTTCTCGTGCCGGACGCCAGTGAGTGGACCCAGTTACTTTGGAGACTTCAAGGTATACCTGGTCGACATCACCGGCCTCAGAGTCACCTTCTTCTATTGCTTTACTAATGTTTATCTTCATTTCAAACAGAGTTGTATTTATAGACTACTAGTGCATTTTTCTATAGAGCTTATGACTCAGTTCCACTGGTTTTGAAAATTATTGTGACTGTCATATCGTTGGTATCATTATGAAAGTTATCAGTTTAAATTTATCATCTTAGTTGTTAATTCTGTTAAATTCTCAATGTACGTTAGGCTTACCTAGTCTTAGAGACTAGGTGCCATCACGACATCCTAAGGTGTGAATTTATGGTCATGACATTACTGTTGAATTGTCATGACTCAAAATCCCACCTAGTCGTGATGGAACCTAATTCAAACATGCTAGGTAAGACAAACAATGAATAATACAACTCAAATGAAAGATCATAAATAGCAATATATATGAAGATGAATAAACATACAATTACTCCAAAAATTGGTAGTAAAGGTCATGAGCCACTAAGATTTAGATTTACGGAGAATAAATACAACATTTGTTTGAATTCACAAAACATAGAAGTACAAATCCTATACTACCAAGAACAAGTGGTAGCTTATATATGGAACACAAGTACGTCTTCAATGCTAGCCTTCATCATATCCATAGCAGCTCAGCTCCAAGATCTGCACGCAAGGTGAACAAATGTATTATGAGTACAACCAACCCTATATACTCAGTAAATATCCTGACTAACCTCGATGAAGTAGTGAAGGGGTTTCGGACTAGGGATACTCACTCACATACTTGGTACATCTCAACAACATATACATATGCCCAGCAACAGTATTGAAATCTAAGCCTGAAGTCCAGAAGGCCATTGATGAACATAGAGAAGATATGCACAAGCATTGTAACCAACTAACAGTTCGACATATAGAGAAGATACGTATTTGATATCAAGTAACTTGTCAATAATTTCATATAGAGAAGGTATGAATGAAATATCGAATATCGTTAACATCTTGCATATAGAGAAGATAGACATGAAGTATCAATAATTTATCAAAAATTGCATATAGAGAAGATATGCATGAATTGGCAAGTCAAGTTACACGGACTGACATATGGAGAAGATATGTACCGTGAATTATTTCATCAAATAAAGCAACATATAGAGAAGATATCCATAAAGCGCATGTATATATGCCGAAGTTAGCATATAGAGAAGATATGCAGTAAAATCATGTAACATCCAAGGAGTTTGCATATAAAAAAGATATGCAGTAAAATCATGTAACATCCAAGGAGTTTCCAACCACTGGCAAGTTTTCCATAATCCGCGTGGACGCCATCAAGGAGAAATATGAGAAGACAACCCTAGGGGGATGGATCCTTATCCACACGCTGCACACACAACTCACGTTCCATAATCATAAGCACCAGACAGACAACTCACATGCCAGAACAACTCAACCCGCATGGACCACTCATGTGCTGCCAGTAGAGATCTCAAATGGTGTAGTATGGTGCAGTTGCGGGGCAAACCCGCATAAACCTGCGAAGATTTCAACCCGCTCGGCCCCGCATTGCATAATTTGTTGTACTCAACCCGCCTCGGTCTGCCCTGCATCACATAATTTATTGTGTTAAACCCGTCTCGCCCTGCCCCACATCACTTATTTTCTTTATTTCTTTCTTTTTTGAATAATTTAATAGTAAAAAATGAGATTCGTAAACTTCTTTTTCATTTTCCTAAAATAGTATTAATTTAGTTTAAACCCAAGTCCTAGAGAAGCACCTCCTTAACAAGCTAAAGTGACAATGTTTTGCAGTTGTTACCATATTCAAGTCTTAGGTTAATCTTTTTTTTTTCACTGGTGGTTTGCAATTTAGGAAGACTTTTCTATATTAATGAGTTTTCCATTTAAGTTTTTGTATTTTTTAATTACAATTGCTATAAGCTTGGTTGTTTTAACATTTTTCGTTCCGGTTGCAATGAGTCATTTGAGATTTCAGTCCCCAAATCATCAAGAAAGGAAAAGTACAAATAGCTCTGAGTTCATATTATTTATAAAGGTGAGAAATCATGTAACATATAAAATAAAATAATACAGAGTACAACACTAGTAGGCTGTTATAAGAATTAATGTAAAATTTTGAATCACTGTATGTTTCTTGGCCAAACCCGCAGCCACACTCGGTTCAACCCACACCCGCGCTGCAAACCACAAGGTTTGTTTCTAAAAAAAATTAAACTGCCCTGTACTTGCACTTCCCCATTGCCATTCCTAGCTGCCAATCTTGTCCATCACACAGGAAGTTTATGCAAGAGTTCATGTATACAATCAACGAATATAAAATCATGTACTCATGGACTGATAAATAGCATGCTAAGGTGTATGCATGTGGGAATTGTATAATTACAGCTCAGGTTAGGCGGGTATGTTATGCAACAAAAATATCATGTTCAAATAGAGAATCAACACCTACACAGTATCTCTAGCATGTTACAAGAGGCTCATGTAATCGTACAAACATAATAAGCATGATAGCAGGAAGCACAGTATCCAAAACAAAGCATGGTATAGCCTAAAGACTACTCTGGTGATAAATCATACATAGCATATGCATATACACTTGTCACTTCGCATATACATCACTTCTCACACATTACAATTAGATAAGTAAGGTCACATCCGAAGGGTTATTTCTTAAACAAGAATAGGCAAGATACTTACCTTATCCGAGCTAGCTGTTAGTCCCCATAAAAGTTCAACAAGCATTTATTTTATAGTGCCGAAGTCTAGATAATGTGTTTGGAAGGCTGTAAAAGATCGCCGCAGTGCGGATTTTTGGATTGTGCAATGCATCATGAAGTAGGTAGAGAATATGTAAAAATGGTGATTTTGCTGTCAATTATGCGGATCGTGGATCGGTTTCGCTGACCATAGAACCATCATGGAACAATTCAGAAGCAACTTAATTTTGAGGGTCATTTCGCATTGGGTTATGTGGATCGCATAGCATTCCACGAACCGCGTATTCGTCGCATAATCAACATGAGAATTTTTGGAAGAAGACTTCACGGTCCAATGTGAGGACTGCAGAATCATTCTGCTGACCGTGGATCCGTCGCAGACCTGACCAAACCCAACCCAGATTTAGAGGCCTATTCAGCAGTCTATTTTTGCGGACCGTATAGCATTTA
The DNA here is from genome assembly GCA_000715115.1 of Nicotiana otophora. NCBI lineage: Eukaryota > Viridiplantae > Streptophyta > Magnoliopsida > Solanales > Solanaceae > Nicotiana > Nicotiana otophora. Next base: position 38,226 of record AWOL01S0024628.1, on the reverse strand, counting down.
TATGGTGCATTCCGTAATCGTGGATTTGACATCGGAGGTTAATTTTAGGGATTTTCTAACTCGATCATATTTTAATAAAAATGCTTATGGATTATTTTAGAGAGAGAATCAGGTCATTTGAAGAGAGGGGAGAAATTTAGAGAGAGAGGGAGAAGCTCCAAGCCTTTTCTCTCCAATTCCTTGCTCAATCTAGGAGATTCAAGGAAGATATTCACAGGTTCTTCAACTAGCCGGGTAAGATTTCACCCCTAAGATTTCATGCAAAGTTTTGTAATGGTTTTAAGTAAGAATTTATAATGTTCGGGCTTATGGGATTATAATCGGAAGCTATATTCCCTCAATCTCGAATTTGGGGCATATGTGATGAATGGTAGGTGTGATTCTTGAGTTGAAAGTAAGTCGTTGGGCATGCATGTGCGAATGGATGTGGTATGGAGGTTTTTGAACTATTATGGGTGAGTTGTTGACTTGGGGATTGGTTGTGGGATGAAGAAATCTCATTGTAGGGAGTTGTAGTCAAGTATTCATAGTATGTGTTTGATGAAAGTTCTATATGACCTAGACTATGAACACCTTTCTAATAATGGTTTAATTTTATTATGTTGCTGTAGATGGAAATTTGCTAAGACTATTGGAATGCCGTAGTGATTCTAGGGAAGGCTTAATCAAGATATGTTGGCTAAACTCCTTCTATAGAATCGAAATCCATGAATCCCTTATAAATTTCAAGCATTGGTTTGTTCAAGTCCTATTGCTCTGAATTGCTTCCAATGGTTGACTTAACCAAATGCTTATGTACTTAAGTCATGTCCCAATTATCCCTATCATATTATGTTCCTCTTTGTGAAAAGTCTCACATATGATTGTTGTAGCAAATGCCTATGATTTAAATTCATGTTTCAATTGCAAATCATTATCCTCTTTAGGATGTAATTAAATTTGTTTAAGTCTCTTATTACTCATGTATTTAAAGTTATTATTTTTCCAATTTTTTACATATCATTGATGCCTTATATAACGACCCAATCGGTCGTTTTGAGCATTTACACTCTGTTAAGTTGTTTGAAGTCTTGGGTAGCTTCATATGATGTATTATGGCTTGTGTGAATCATCGTTTTTGGTTCTCAAGGGATTCGGGATTGATTTGGAAGAATGATTCTCAACTACGAAGCTTTAAGTTGGAAGAGTTGACCAAGTTTGACTTTTGTATATTTGATCTCAAATCGAAATTTTGATGGTTCCATTAGGTCTAGATGGTAATTTTGGACTTGGGAGTATGCCCGGATTTTTATTTGGGTATTTTTAGAAGGTTTCAACATTATTTGGCGAAAGTTAGAAATTTGAAGGTTTGGAATGTTCATAAGTTTGACCGAGAGTTAACTTTGATGATATGGGTTCGAATTATTCTTCCAGGGGCTGGAATAGGTTTTTTTGGAACTTGTATGTAAAATTTGAGGTCATTCCGATTTGATTTGATATGGTTAGGCACGAGCTTTGGAAGTTGAAAATTCAAAAGTTTATTAAGTTTGATTTGAGGTGCAATTCGTGGTTTTGATGCTGTTATGTGTGATTTGAGGCCTTGAGTAGGTCCGTATTATATTTTGGGACTTGTTGGTATGTTCCGGCGGGGTTCCGAGGGGTTCGGGTGAGTTTCGGACAGAATTCAAACCATTTCGGACCATGTTGGGCATACTGCTTTTCTAGTGTTTCAGTGTTACGCGATCGCAGAAGACCAAACGCGGTCGCGATGAGTAAATTTTCATGGGGCTGGTTGATCATCGCATTTGCAATAGGGCTACCGTGTTTGCGTATAAGGAATTTGGCCAGAGAGATGTGAGCGTCGCGTTCTATGGGAAGTTAACACGTTCGATGAGAAGCATGTGGCTGGCGCGAGTTTGTGTAACGCATTAGCAAATGGGAGGTCGTGTTCGCGGTGTTTGGTGACCAAATTCAACAAGAAAAATACCGGAGGGAGACTTTTGCGGTGCATTATACGACCGCATAACTGGTCTGCGGACCGCAGACTTGCGGCCGACCCAAGCCAAACAGCCCAGTTTTTGGGACCATTTTTGCGGTCCTCTTCCCAGACCGCATACCGGTTATGCGGTCCACTCTGCGACCGCATGACTGAGTTCGGAGGGTCTATTTTGTGATTTTACAATCCGACCCCATTTCTTATAAAACGACTTTGGGATTATTTGGACTGGTTTAAACGGCTATTTTAGAGAGAGGGGAGTGCTTTAGAGAGAGGGGAGGAATCCCCAAGTACTTTGATCATAAATTCTTTCCCCGAACTTGAAGATTCAAGGAAATCACTCACTAGACCATCAACTATCCGGGTAAGACCTTATCCTAAAACTTCCATGAAATTGTTATGGGTTTAAGTAAGTTGTGGAGTCGGAGATAGGCCATGCATGTGCCAATAAAAGGTAGTATGTGAGGTTGTTAAACTATTTCAGGTAGATTTTTGTTCAAATTGGTTGAGGGAGGAAGGCATTACCATTGTATAGCCTTGTAGTCAATTTTTCGTAATAGGTGTTTGAGGAAATTCTCAAGAGACATATATCATGAGAACCCTTCTAATTATGATTCGATGTTTATCATTTTCCTATAAATTGAAATTGATAGGAGTATTTGGATGTTGTAGTAACCTAAGTAAATCTCTAACTAGGTATATTGGCTAAACTTCTCTTGTAGAGCCGAATTCCATGATATTCTCGTAAGATTCAAGTATGATTGGCTCAAGTTCCTTATTCCCATGTTTCGGGCCATTCCGAGTACATTCAGTTATTCCAAATAAGCATTGTGTCAAAAACTATATGCTCAAAATGTGTTTCATTTGCTTCTCTCATCTTATGCTCTCCTTCGGGAATGTATTCAAGTATGGTTTATGTATGATAATGCTATAACTTCAATTCATGGTTCAAATGCAAGATTTATTATGCCTTATTCATGGAAGGAAAACTCAATGTATTTAAGACTTCTATTGCTCATATACATGTTTAAAGTCTTGATTACAAATGCCCTTATTGTTGATAATCCATGATGATGCTTGAAAGAGAAAGAAGTGAGTATGAAATATAAATTGCGGCCATTGTGCCAAGAATGAAAATTACACATGCGCCCATGGAGCCAATGCAATGAAAGGAAGTGTGAAAGATTATGAAATGAGCTGTACTTTTATTATATAATAAATGTTTTTGGAGTATCGTTTAGTCACCGAGGAAGAGTAGGTTGAAACAACCTAACCCCGAAACTACACATGCCGGTGTAGGAGTGATTGAGGGGCAAATCCTCGTGATTGATGTGTTGAGATTATTCCCCTGATTGGGATGAGATTGATGTGTTTAGATTATTCCCCTTAATTGGGATGAGATGATTGCTAGTAGAATGTGATGTCGACCCACATGGCATTGTGCTGTGACGGCTTAGTTGATCGGGTCGAGATCGGATGCTATGTCGCGCACATGGTGGTGTTGTGATTGGATGTCTTCGGGTGAGACGGCTTAGCCGATCGGGCCGAGATCGTACTCCGTGCTAAAGATCTTTCAACTTAAATATATTGATATTCACTTGAACAATTGTCTTCCCCTTAAACAGAAGCTTTAATATTGCTTGGGGCTCTCATTGATGCTATGTTTCTTCATTCTTGTACTGTTACTCGATTCATTGAGAGGGTTTTTAGTCTTACATACTAGTACGATTCCATATATACTAGTGTCCCTTTTGTTGGGGGCACTGCATCTTTAATGGACGCAGGTGGTTCCACAGCAGGCAACATCAATCAGTGATAGTGGTACACCCTCTTCTCAGCTGACTTGGTGAGCCACACTTCATATTGGGGTCTTGACTCGTTTGTTTCTTATGTGTAGTGTTTTGAGGTATAGCCGGGGTCTTGTTTCCGGCACCATTATCTTACTCTTTTGTATCCATTAGAGGCTCCGAAGACATAGTGTGGGTTGTATCGTGATTTTGGAAAGTTAAACTAGAAATGTTGTGTACGTATCACATGTTTCCACTTCTAAACTATGAATGTGTAATGTACCATTTTGGGAATTATAAATGAAGTAACTAATGGTAATGAAATTGGTGTTGTTCATGTGATCTTTTCATTTTCTAATTAATGGAATACACCTTCACTTTATTTAGGGATAAGGTCAGGTAGAAGGCATCAAGTAGGCTTGCTTGACTGGGATATCTAGGTTGAGCGCCGGTCACGCTCCCCAAGGTCAGGGCGTGAAATCTATCTTTAATTTTGGCATTTGGATTACGAATTTTAAAGAGAAATTGGAGGGTTTTGTCTAAACTTTCCTAAAGTGAATGTTTGAGTTTTGAACATCGATTCGGAGATAAATTTGAGTGAAATTAATATGGTTGGACTCGTAATTGAACGGGTTGTCGGAATTTTTAAGCTTTGTCGGGTTTCGAGGTAAGGGCCTGGGTTTGACCTTTTGGTTAACTTTGAGTAATTGATTTAAGATTCAATCTTTATCATTTGGGATTGTTTTCTTATGCATTATTTGATGTTTTTGAGTTGTTTTTGGGTAGTTTCTAGTCGTTCGGATACGCACGGGATGGCATTTCTAGAGTGTTGTTCGGCTTGCTCGGTAATTATTTTGTCTTATTTGAGGTAAGTATCTTATCTAAACTTGGTAGAGGAACTAGTTGCCTGAATTATTTTTGATAGCTACATGATATGGGCACGCATATGTGTGGGGTTGAGCCCATGTGCGAGCACCGAGGTGTTTATACATGCTCGGGGTACTGCTTAGGCTATGATATGCCTAGAGTTGACTATTAAGCTTTAAGCTATAATGTTTCTCATATTTGTATCATTGTTGTGAACTATTTGAGTCATATTTGAGATTACGAAGAGGCTAAATCCCTGAATAAACTTGGTAATTGCTGTTTCAGTGATAAAACTACCGATTGAGCTATGATAGCACACTTTGCACGTGCCTAAAATTTAGCATGTTATTATACCAGTCCAGATGCATGAAATATTATAATTATTCATCATATGCATGTGTTCTTGTATACTTGCTTCTATGTGATATGATTTGGACTGGATGCATATGACCACACTGGGAAAATTGTATTGTTATGCCTGTGACCACGTCAGGAAGATTGTGTTATTATGCTTGTGACCACGCCGGGCGGATTGTGTTGTTATGTCTGTGACCACGCTGGGCGGATTATGTTGTTATGCCTATGCCCATGCTGGGCGGATTGTGTTGATATGAATGTGACCACGCCGGGAGGATTGTGTTTATATGCATGTGACCACGTCGGGCGGATTGTGATATAGCATGTGACCACACCGGGCGAATCCATCACATTGAGCCTGTTACCACGCCGGGTAGATTATAATATTGATCCTGTGACCACATCGGGCTGGTAGCACGTTGAATTGGTCGTGCTTTTATGCGGATAAGAATCCATCCCCCTAGGGTCGCCCTCTAATGTTTCTCTCTTGATGGTGTACACGTAGATTGTGAGAAACCGATGGGTTTCTGGTTGATGTGAGCTCCGAGAGAGATGGTTACTATTATCTGGATCGGGTTGCACGCCGCAACATGCCTTATTGACTTATTGTTATTCGGATCGGGTTGCGCGCCGCAACATGCGGATATTTGATTATTGTATTTCATCTCTACTTGCAATTTCCTTGACTATTTACCTGATTTACTTGCATATTTGCTTTATATGCTGGATTGTTGACTAAGTAGAATACTTCAAAACAAAGAATTGTGAGCACCAAGGTGGTTTCTACCCACGATTTACCTAATTTGATCATATATATGCTCTATACTTGTTGAAATTATGAACTGCATAGGTAATTAACGAGTATCATTTATAGTTCTTGCTCCCATTAGCTCGCCGAGGTTAGTTAGGATACTAATTGAGTATATGGGGTCGGTTATACTCATGTTACACTTCTACACCTTGCATGTAGATCTTAGAGTCGATGTTGTTGCGTATGGCGGGAGCTGGCATTGGAAGCGTACCTGATTTCCGGACATAGGTACCATTTGTCCTTAGTAGTTTTAGATTTGTAATCTATTATGTATATTCCAAATAGATGTTGTAAGTATTATTTCATACCAGATTTGTAAATCTAAAGTTTTAGTAGCTCATGACTTATAAGACCATTTTTTGGGTTGTTGTATAAACGTTTAGTTATTTCATCATTTATTTCTCATTAATCTCATTTGAAATATGTTGATGTTAGTTGGATTACCTAGCGGGTTAGGTTCTATCACGACTAGTGGATTTTGGGTCATGACAAGTTGAGATCAGAGCTCTAGGTTGATAGGTTCTACGAGCCACGAGAAAGTGTCTAGTAGAGTCTTGCGGATCAGTATGATGACGTCCATACCTATCTTCGAGAGGCTGCAGGGCATCTAGGATAAACTGCCCATATTTCTTTCCTCATCGTGCGACATTGATTCATCTTGAAGCGTATCTCTTTGAATTCATTCCAGCCACTCGTATGTTATGTGAGAGCTCGGTATTAGCTGTGCATCGACGGCTTGTGATTCCATGAATGAAGTGCAAGGTGTGTTTTCTATGTATTTATGAAGGGCCAGTGTGGAGGACTTGAGGCCAGGTTTAGACCACACCTTGGGCTAGGTGATTCAGATTTGTGTGTGTTACACCCGATGATTTCGTACGTAAGAGTATGTCGTAAGTCAATTAATGTAAGCTCAGAAATGAGATCATCTTTTAAAGTACATAAAGTAAGTTAATCATGTTACCTTGGAGGTTACAAATATTTTATATCACGAGTTACAAGTACCGAGAGGGTTGGAATACTTAGAAGCTAAGCGAATTGAAGAAAATAAGTTTCGTCGAAAGTTGACAAGTTGGGAATGTTATAACATGTACTTTTGGGGTGATACTAAGGTGATTAACATTATAAAGAGGTTCTTTTATGAGTTATTCTAGTCGTATCATATTCGTGTCATATGTTTTGAAGTCAAGCGAGTTGTGGAACAAAAGTTCGCAAAGGTAATCACAAGTTACATTCATAAATGTGTTGAACATTAGGTCAAATGTAGCTGAGCTTTTCTCCCAATATGCTTGGAATTATGGGATTATCCACCTAAAAAATTAAATATCTATGAGTCTAGTTTCTAACTCATTAAACTGTTCGTCGATACAACATAAGAGTAGAGAGATATATGAATTTTTGCGAGACTACGCAGACTGTATAGGTGACAAGTAGGTATGTCACCTACTAGCTTAAAGGAAAGGACCAAATATGTCCAAAAATGGGCTAGTTGGGGTCGTCCAAATAGCCCTTTTAAGGGCTTATTTCCTTCATATATTCCACTCATAAAAGAGTAAAAAAAATCAGAGATACACCCCAGCAAACGTCTCTTAAAAATTCAACACAAAACCCTAAAGGATTTTCTCCTCTTTTCATGTTCTAGTTGGAGGAAAACCTAAGAGTTGCAGAACCATGCTAGGAACTGATATATCTTCACCAAACCAGGTAAGTATACAGCCCTCTTTCATCCCTTTTTCTGTTTGGAAAGGTAGATAAATTCGTTCTATAATTGTAAGAACTCACGAGACGGTGATCGGAAGCCGTGAGTTCGAGTTGTTCAACATGAAGACTTGAAGTGGGGACGTTTTGTGGGCGGTTTAGTTTTGCTGTTGGTTTCTCTCTTTTGCTACTATTTTTATCGAGTTTTGGAGGAGGAAGGGTGTAGAGAAACAACACATAATAGCAGGGTGGTTGGCTGGTTGTTCGTCATTACATTTTTGGGTTGTTTGACACTACTATGGTTGTCATTTTATGTATGAAGTGATTAGGGTTTGTGGGCTGTTTTGTTGTATTTTGTGATGGATATAAGGTTGGAAAATGATGTATACATATTGTTATTGTTGTGTTCTTGTTGTTGTTGCTGTTATGTCGAGATGTTGTAATGATTAAGGTGAGATGTTATAAGGGAGATGTTGCCCGTTTTATTAAATATTAAGTTTATCGTTCGTTGTGAAATAGTTGTACCTTCCGTAACTTAATGATAGTATTATTATTGTTGTTGTAGACTAAGGTGCGATGAGACAATTCAACATGGTTATTGGAGTGATAAGGTATGTTAAGGCTAAACCTTTCCTTTATTTTGGCATGATTACGTAACTACATGCATTTGATAACGAGACATAATGCGAAGTTCGTACTCATGAATTTATGTATATTATCCTTGTTTGATAAGTTATCGCATCCTCCCTTATCGGAACTTTATATTCAGTTAAGTATTGTCTTCTTCTAGTCAAGAGACTAGAGAGTATATATATATGTATATATGTATATATATATATATATATATACAGTATTATAGTATTTTCACCACCATCGAGCTATAATCGGTGGGTAGGCCCCTATTGGGCAGTACTACAATATTTTCACCACCATCGAACTATAATTTATGGGTAGGCCCCTATTGGGCAACCTGTGATCAGATGGTAAGTTTTATACCGAGCCTACTATGGTTGAGCGCCTATGAGCAAGCTTGGAATGGCTGAGATATTGTAACGACCCGGCCGATCATTGTGAGAATTTATGTCTTGTCCGGCGGCATAAGGCCCTGAACAGCTTCGTATTATGTGTATTAACTTGCGTGTGTGGTTGAATTCAGTTACTGGATGATTCAAAGTGATTTGGGACACTTGGTCCCTAAAACGAAAGTTTAAGTCTTAGAATTTTGACCATAGCTGGAACGGTGTGAAGACCACTCCAGAATGGAGTTCCGTTGGTTCCGTTAGCTCCGTTGGGTGATTTTGGACTTAAAGGCATTTTCGGATTGTGTTTCGGAGGTCGGTAGCTCATTAGGCTTGAAATGGCAAAAGTCGAATTTTTGGAGATTTGGACCGGAGGTGGACTTTTTGATATCAGTGTTGGATTCCGATTTCGGAAGTTGGAGTAGGTCCGTAATGTTGAATATGACTTGTGTGCAAAATTTGACGTCATTCCGGGTTGGTTTGATTGGTTTCGGCACGAGGTTTTGAAGTTGGAAGTTTTGAAAGTTCATAAGTTCGATTCGTGGTGTGATTTGTATTTTCGGTGTTGTTTGATGTTATTTGAGACCTCGAGCGAGTCCGTGTTAGGTTATGGAACTTGTTTGTGTATTTAGACGGGGTCCCGGGGGCCTCAGGTGTGTTTCGGATGGGCTACGGGCCATTTTCTTCTACTTTTTAACTGTTTTTTTCTATCATCTGGTTTCCTTAATCGCGTTCGCGTACCTTCCTTCGCGTTCGCGAAGAGTAATTTTAGAGGAGGAATTCATTGTTCTTCGCGTTCACATGATCACGTTCGCGATCGCGAAAGTCTGCTTTCTCCTTCTTCGCGTTCGCATCTGTTCCCTCGCGTTCGCGTAGTAGAAATTGGGAGCTGGGGGCTGTTGGCTATTTCTTCTTCGCGTTCGCGTCATTTTTCCTGCGTACGGGTTAGTTTTGTTTCTTACCCTTCGCGTTCGCGCCCCTTAGCTCGCGTTCGCATAGGGTTATCTTGGCAGCCTACATTTTTCTTCTTCGCGAACGCGATCCTTTCTCCGCGTTCGCGATGCTTTCAGACCTGGGTAGAATATAAGTTTTTCCAAATCGAGCGTTAGGCCATTTTCATCATATTTTGACTTGTAGTGCTCGGTTTTGAGCGATTCCTTGTGGTGTTTTCAAGCAAATCGATTTGGTAAGTGTTCTTCACCTACAAATTATTATATTCTATGATTTTATCTTTATTTTTATCATTTAATTTGTGCTTTGAGCTGGGGAAAAAGGAAGTTTTTGAAGAAAATTGTCAAAATGAAAAATCATGATTTTAGGGATGAATTGGTATCGGAATTTGATAATTTTAGAATGGTTGAACTCATATCGGAATGGGTGTTCGGGTTTCGTTAAATTTGTCGGGTTCCGAGGTGCAGGCCCGAGGGTCGACTTTTGGATCGATTTTTTTGATTTTGATAAAGATTGAGGTTTTATGGTCCGGAATAGTTCCTTATGAGTTTTATTTGTGCTTTGAAGTTATTTTGGTTAGATTTGAGCTATCCGGAGGTCATTTCATCCGAGAAGTTCATTTTTGAGTATCGGTCTGTCTTCTTTGAGGTAAGTATCTTGCCTAACTTCGTGTGGGGGAACTACCCCTTAGGATTTGAATTTTCTATGCTAATTGTAGTCCGTGTATGCGAGGTGACGAGTACATGCTCGGATTTATTTATGGAAAGTTGGCATTTTATGGTTCTTAGGTCATTGTATTCACTGAATATGTTGTTGTTCTCGTTAGAGTATGTTTCTAAATTACTAGTTTCACCTGTACCTGTTTTAATTAGAATTAATTTCTTCATGATCCGCCCTTGATGCTTATTTGAGTCATCTATGCCTTAATTGAAATTGTTATCTCTTCTATTGCCATGTTATTTTTCCCATAACTACTTATCTTTATTTGAAGTTGTAGTTACCCCTTTTGTAAATGTTCACCCTTAATTGAGGTTATGGTTATCTTTCTACTGCCTACCTTTATTTGAATTTTTTGCGTCTCTTTCATAATTGTCCAAACTTAAAAGAAGCTTAGATATCCTATGCCTTAGTTGACTTTCCCTTATTTGGAATTAGTTGACTCGTGTTAGTTTTCTTCTTGTTGAACCATATATTGTGGGACCGTTGTTACATTATATTTCCTTTCTTGTTGAACTATTCTTATTATGACTAGCGTTCTCTATTGTTGCTACTCCTTGTGAAATAGTTCCTCCGTTTCCTTGATTTCTGGAATTTCTGAGTTGACGTATTTGTTGTATCCTTGTATTATTATCATTTTTGTTGTTGTACTTATTGTGGTGATGCACGAGGCTTCTTCGGTGCGGTTGTGGTTATTGTGATGTACAAGATTTCTGCCGTGCGGTTGTGGTTATTGTGATGCATGAGGTTTCTGTCGTGCGGTTGTTGTTATGGGGTTGCACAAGGTTTATGTGGCGTGACAAGGCAGGATATATATGTATGAGTGCGTTGCGCATGTGTCGGGACAAGGTGGGAATATTTTTATGCACGTGTGGCGAGACAAGGCAGGCACTTACTTTATTATTGCACATATGGCGAGACAAGGTGGGTGTGTCAGGGAGTGATTTGTGATGATTTGTGATGGCCTGGGGGCATTCTGTTATTGATATTTGTGTAAGTGGTACACTTACTTGTGTGAGCTTTATCTTGTGAAAGTTGTGAGGAAATATTCTACGTGTTGTCCGCTCTTTTTCTTTATGCTTATTTGCTGGTATGGACTATGTTAGGACACTTGCACAAGCATACACGTAGTTAAGCACTCTTATCGGATAAGAGGTTTTCTTGATACTGTTGAGCATATATGCTCACTTTGTTTACTTGCCTTCTATGTGAGAAAGGCTCTATTGACATGTTAGTCGTCAGTGCGGTTATGAGGTGTTATGAAGGCACAGGATGCCATGTGTTAGGGTTCAGGTATTGAGACCCGTGAGTTGTGAATTGTCCGAGGTTCGGTACCTCGTGGAGCTTGATGACTAAAACCTGATGTAAATACGGTTGTAGCTGCTGAGTTATTACTTATCCTTGCTGTATTTGTGATTCTGGATTTAGGTTGTGTTCCATTCACTTTTCTGTGTCATTTGTATCGTATTTCGCTGATACTTGTTGTTTCCTTTCTTATTGCCATTACTGTATTGTGAGCCATATTACATAGTCTTTATGTAGATATCATATTTCTGCTGTTCATATACTTATACTTGTTCAATTTATTAGATCAGTGGGTGTCTTGACTGTTCTCGTCACTACTCCACTGAGGTTAGTCAAGATACTTACTGGCACTGCTGTGGTGCGCTCATTCTACACTTCTACACATTTTTGTGCAGATCCAGGTTTTTGTTCATTAGCAGCTATGCAAATCATTGTTGTGAAGACTCAAGGTAAACCTACCGCTGCGTTCGCAGGCTTCAGAGTCACCTTCAAGTTTTTGTTTTGCACTGTTTATTCTTATTTTTGGACAGTTGTATTTAGAAGTTTTTTACCAAACACTCTGTAGATATTATGACTTGTACTATCGGTTTTGGGAATTGAAAATTTTAAGAAATTTCTATTTTAAATTGTTAGATGTTATTTAAATAATGTTGTTGTTTCAATTAATGTTAGGCTTACCTAGTCCCTAAGACTAGGTGCCATCACAATACCGACAGAGGGGATATTGGGTCGTGACAAGTTGGTAACAAAGCTCTAAGTTCATTGGTGCTACGAGTCATAAGCGAGTTTAGTTGAGTCTTGCGGATCGGTACAGAGACGTCTGTACTTATCTTCGAGAGGCTACGAAACTATTAGGACAGTTTCACTTCCTTCATTCCTATCATGCAAGTTCATTGATCTTGAAGTTTGAACTTTTATCATTCCATTCTCTCACAGATGGTGAGGACACGAGCTGCAGTTACTCAAGATGTCACCCCCGGAGCATATGTCGCTAGGGGCATAGGCAGAGGCTGACGAGGAGCACGTGCCGCAGCTAGGGCACCTACCAGAGTAGCAGTTAAGGAGCCGCTAGTAGTTTCAGTTGGGGGGTAGGTATCGGAGGCGCTTGCTATTACCCCCGGACTTCAGAAGACCTTAGAACAGTTCCTGAGCATGTTTGGTATATTGGCTCAGGCGATTGCACCAGCTACTTTACAGACCGGGGGAGGAACCCAGACTCCCGCTGCCCACACCCCAGAGCATCGTGTTCATGTTGGTCAGGTTCCAGGTGTTGGCGGTTGTGATTATTGTGATGCATGAGGTTTCTGCCATGCGGTTGTGATTATTGTGATGCACGAGGTTTCTGCCGTGCAGTTATTGTTATAGGGTTGCACGAGGTTTTTGCCGTGCTATTGTTACTATTGGTATTTGCACATGTGGCGTGAAAAGGAGGGATATATATGTATGTGTGGGTTGCGCATGTGGAGAGACAAGGTGGGAACATTGTTATACACGTGTGGCGAGACAAGGCATGCACTTACTTTATTATTGCACACATGGCGAGACAAGGTGGGCTGTGTCAGGGAGTGATTTGTGATAGCCTGGGGGCATTCTATTGTTGCTATTTGTGTAATTGGTACACTTACCTGTGTGAGATTTATCTTGTGAAAGTTGTGAGGAAATATTCTACGTGTTGTCCGCTTTCTTTCCTTATGCTTATTTGCTGGTATGGACTATCTTAGGACACTTGCACAAGCATACACGTAGTGAAGCACTCTTATCGGATAAGAGATTTTCATGATATTGTTGAGCATAGATGCTCACCCTTTTTTACTTGCCTTCTATGTGAGAATGACTCTATTGGCACGCGAGTTGTTAGTGCAGTTATAAGGTGTTATGAGGGCACAGGATGCCAAGTGTTAGGGTTCAGGTATTGAGACCCGTGAGTTATGAATTGTCCGAGGTCCGGTACCTCGTGGAGCTTGATGACTAACACTTGATTTAAATGTGGTTGTAGCTGCTGAGTTATTATTTGTCCTTGCTGTATTTGTGATTCCAGATTTAGGTTGTGTTCCATTCACTTTTCTGTGTCATTGTTATAGTATTCTGCTGATACTTGTTGTTTCCTTTCTTATTGCCATTACTGTATTGTGAGCCATATTGCATAGTCTTTATGTAGATATCAAAAAAAATATTGCTATTATTCATATACTTATACTTGCTCAATTTATTAGACCAGTGGGTGTCTTTACTGTTCCTCGTCACTATTCCACCGAGGTTAGTCTTGATACTTACTGGGCACCGTTGTGGTGTGCTCATTCTATAATTCTATACATGTTTGTGCAGATCCAGGTTTTTGTTCGTTAGCAGTTGTGCGGGTCGTTGCTGTGGAGATTCAAGGTAAACCTCCAGCTGCGTCTGCAGGCTTCGCAATCACCTTCTAGTTTTCATTTTGCACTATTTATTCTTATTTTTGGACATTTGTATTTAGAAGTTTTCTAGAAAACACTCTGTAGATCTTATGACTTGTACTACCGGTTTTGGGAATTGTAAATTTTATGAGATTTCTATTTTAAATTGTTAGATGTTATTTAAGTAATGTTGTTGTTTCAATTAATGTTAGGCTTACCTAGTCCCTAAGACTAGGTGCCATCACGATACCAGCGGAGGGGAAATTGGGTCGTGACAGATACCAAGCCTAGTATGGACGAGCGCCTATGAGTGGCGCCTACAGTGGCAGAACAGTTACACATACCAAGCCTTATAGAGCTAGAATACTATTTTACTTACTATATTGAGAGAGTTGGGTCAGTATCGGCAGGTAAGCATACCTTCAGATTATCTTTGACTCCCAGTTACATTTAGTTATTATATTATCAGTTCAGTTTCAGCTTTCAGTTATTCTGTTGCCTTACATACTCGATACATTATTTTGTATTGATGTCCCTTTTGTTGGGGATGCTAAATTTCATGCCTGCAGGTCCCGATAGACAGTTGTATAGACCTTCACAGTATATGATGAGTGGTGATTTTACCATTTATTTTAGTCTCTTTTATTTAGTTTTTGCATCTGTTAATTATAATATGAGGTTGTTTATGGTGTGTATTACTAGATTTTTAGGTAAATGATGCCATGAAGAGTTGAATCAAATTGAAGTGGAATTGAGCAAAAAAGAGTAAAAAAGTGCAAATTCCTTCAGTGATTCCACATCTGCAAAACACTTTGCGCTTATGCGACCTCGCATCTGTGAGTGGAAGGCCGCATCTGCGGAAATGTCAATCTCTAGCTAGGATCGCATTTGCGGTCGATAATCCGTACTTACGAAGTCGCTTCTGCAGCGACATGTTCCGCATCTGCGGAGATGGAGACTCCCCATATGTTTTGCAGCTACGTATGAAAGTCCACTTTTGCGGAGTCGCACCTGCGATGATCTATTCCGCAGGTACGGCCAACGGGCATCAGACCTGGGAAACTTGGGCATTTCACATTTTCTCCATTCCAAACCCACAAATATACGACCTTGCTTATTGGGAACATATCTTTGGCCAGTCTTTGCACATCGTCAATATCTCTTGACTAGGGAACACAAGTTATGGAGCTAGGTTTCTTTCACACACACTTGGGTCTTGAAGATTTGAAGCTTTTGAGAATTTGTTACCCATTTATGCTCATTTCTTTATTTTCTTGCTTTGTATTGAATATCTAAGTGTGTAGTATTTTTTCTAACACTTGAATCTTATTTATGGAAATATTCATATTTAAAGTGTGGATTAAATATCTTGTTGTGCTTATGTATTGAACGATTTTTATTTATTATGAAGTGAGTTATTGTTTCTTTAATTATTCTTGTTCTTTAATGTTTCCCAAGATATTATCTAACCCTAGGACTCGCCCATTCACTTTGAATTAATTTTGGGAAAGATAATTTGGGGTTGGAAAAGATTAATTAACAAGAACTTGAGGCGTTAACCCTCACTTTTTAGATTCTACCGAGGGATAAGATTGAACTACTTGTAGCCATATTCGGGTGTGCTTAATCTCTTAATTGTTTTAGGGATAATTTAATTAGGAAGTCTTGTTAGTCTTCGGAAGAAGCTAATATAGAATTATTACCCGAGGCTAATTAACATAAACTCGCTCATATTTGTAAAATAATGAAATACATTGGATCGTTACTTGAGTGTAATTCCCAATGCATCCATTCTTGTAGCCATTGATCATTTTACTTGCTTTCTAGGTTAGATTATATTATTGCATTTAGACATAAATATTTTCTCAAAACCCTTTTAAGTGTTTGGCTTAGCATAATAAGTGATAATTCTCTTACATGCCTAATCGCCTACATATTTTTCTTTCTGGGATTCGACCCCGACTCATAATTGGGTATATTATATTACATGTGACCGTGTCTACTTACTTTTTAGTAGTGGATTAGGACGTCATCAAAATTGGCGCCGTTGCCGGGGAACAATTTGGCTTATTTAGGTTGTTTAAGAAATAAGTGTACGTGCTTTGGTCCAAACTTGTGAATATTTGTGTAATTATTTTCTTTTGTATGTTTATCTTCTTGTTTGTTTCTTGTTTATTTTCTTAGTTTTGAAAAAATAGCATCGCATAATGAAAATTGGCAAGATGGTAGTTGTTCATACTTTGATGACCCTTGTCCTTATTGTGGAGGACCACACTCGTGGCAAAATTATTTAAATTCTCCCGGGGGCGGATTGTGCGCACAATCGCAAACCCATGGGTGGAGTATTTGTGATAAGTGAGGTGGTCAAAATGGATATTGGGATATTTGTGCTTATTTGTCCTTCCTTTCCCCGAACCCCCGCTATGATGATTCTGCTTTTTGTGATGATAATTATAGGGATACGGAAGTGGAATAAATTTAGCATGGTCAAAATGGAGAGTTCAAGCTCATGGTTGAGTTCCTACTTGAAGGAGGAAACAAAGAGCAAAAGGCCTTGGAGGTGCTTTTGAAAAATAGTCTCCAAAATGATTTGGCGCTTGAAATGTTGAACTTACAAATGGGAGAAATGCTTGAAGATTTAGAGGTACAAAAAGCCTCGGAAATGAATTATAGCCAAGAACCTTCCTTAGATGTTGAAATCAAAAATCCTTATTTTGCACTTGATCAAAATCAAGAAGAACTCTCAAATGCTCAAAATGAGAGGATGATGCTTATGTTGTACGCCATTCTTGAAAATGAGGAGAAGCTCAACTTGGCACTCCAGGACTTGAAACAAGTACTAACTCAAAATGATGAGAATATCCTCCCGCACCTTGGAAGATCAAATGAAAATATTTGTTGAGGTTCACTATGCTCACCAACTTGAGAGTGCAGAAAGAGCTCAAGAAAAGTCCAACTTTGAGGAAGAAAGTGAGCTTTATTTTGAGGAATCAAGATTTGAACATCCGCCAACCGACTCCATGCTTGTTAGTGGTTGAAAAGATGGTTGAATTAGAGTCAATCGATGTAGTTAAAAAGATGGTTGAATTTGACTCTAGTTCGGGGGACCAAGAGGATGTCAAAATTCGAAAAGAATTGAAATTTGGAGGCATGATGTCACATTCCAAGCATTTTTCAACATTGGAGTTGTGTGGTGATATGGGAATTGAACTACATGAATCAATATAGATTGTGATGAGGAAAGTCAAAGGCCATACATTTTACAATTTGAAAGTTAAAGAGGGCAAAATGACATTCCTCACATGAAAGCCAAGAAATGCAAGATGATGAAATTAAAGTTTTGCTTGATCATCTACTTATCACGCCCCATTGCTCGTGGTCACAAGCTTGATTCCAAGTTAGGTACCCAATTCATATCTTCCAAGTGGAGGGAAAAGTGGTAGGTTGATTCGCGTCGTGCCACGATGTTAAATGCGCCGCTTGGTGGGTGGCAACCCATCATTTTAAATTTTTGAGTTCGTTTCTGGAATTTTCTTTTTTTAGAATATCTTAGTATATTATATTTGACTAATATGCCAAGTTGCAGATTTGTTGGAGTTGAATTGGGGAGTTTGAAGAGTTGGAGTGCACAAAAACAGTGGCTGCCCAATCTGTGCATCAGTCATCTAGTGCAACCGCATCTATGAAACACTACTCGCAGATGCGGCCTCGCAGATGCACCATTTGATGCGCAGATATGAAAACATTGCAGAAGCAATTTCCCAGCCGCAAAAGCGCTCACGCAGAAGTGCTAATTCTTCTGCCGAAGCGTTCATCGGGTAAATTTTAAAGCCTCACTATGTTTCTCTTACAGGTAGCACTCTAACCTTTTTCCCCCAAACATAAAACTCCCTCTCATATCTCACACAATTTGCTAGTCTCACACTCTATTGCTCTCACACAAAACAACTTATGTAAATCTTTATGTCCACTCTACTTCTCGTTTCTTCCTCTTATTCTTCTTCATTTCTGATTTTCCATGGATGTATCCCCTAATTCCCCATTTTCTTCTGATTAGTGTTAATATTGGGGGTGAAAAAATTGGTTGAGTGTAGTCTTGTGTGCTGTTGTTGTTGAAAAACACTTGGGAAATTCTGAGTACCTAATTTTATAGAAGCATGACTTCTCTTTGCTTGTTAAATATTCGATAATTTGTCCGAGAGAATTTTTGTCGTGAAGTGCCTTAAAAACAGGTTTAATCAAGTCGTATAATCATCTAGTGCTTTAATTTAGAAGTCTTGAGTATAAATTGTGTGCTAAAATCATGTTTAGAAGTGAAAGAAATCGACAGTTGCTGGGTGTTTTGAAACCTCTGATGAACACTGCAGTAGTGGGAAAAGTGCCGCAAATGCAGATCTTCAGGTAGACTTCAACAAGGAGTAAGAGAGAAATAAGAAGAAGGTAAAGTTCACGATAAAGATGTGGAGATGCATCAAGTCCATCTTCAAATGAGGGCAGCCGAACAGGAAGATACCGGTCGAGGACAAAGACGATAGTGAAGAGTATTCATTCTTGTCAAATGTTGTTGATGCTGATACTGATGATACCAATGATGATGAGGCTGAGAGCTCTATACGGTAGTGATTAGCCTTTTCCCGCAGTCTGCTAATCTGATGTAGACCTCAGGGAGACCCTCAAACTACTCTTATTGTATCTTGATATTGTGTAGTGAGGACACTGTAGTGTTTTTAGTTGGGCGTGGCTTTAGGGAGTATACTTTATTTGTACATTGATGCTTGACTTGTGCCTTTGCATGGCTTATGCTTTTTTATGGATATTGTGTGCCCTTGTCCGGCTTGTTCTACTATTGTTTATCATGTGCCTTTGCCGAGCGTAGTATGTGGTTGGTGATACATTTGCGGATTAGTCACTTTTGTTATTCTATTTTATTTTTCTTTATTTATTTATTTATTTATTTTCTTTAGTAGTTTTTAGTTTATGTTATTTGTGTTTCTTTAGTATTAGTTTCTTTTGTTATTTTATTTTCTTTAGTAGTTTTTAGTTATTTTATTTTTATTCCTTTAGTGCTTATTTTATTTTCTATAGTAGTTTTTAGTTTATATTATTTTTATCTCTTTAGTAGCAATATACTTTTGAATAAATTTTTTTGGGTTTTCTTTATGCTATGGTTCTTTCTCGACGAATATTTTTGTGTTGAACCGGGTGACTTTTTCCTATGATGGATGGTGTGACGACTTTTTTTAAGGGAATTAGTCTTGTTTTGTTATGTGGAGACTTTTGGATTGTTTGGTACTAATAAAATTAGTATCTTGTATGTGATGTGTGAATTAAGAATACCCCTCCAAATTGTGGTTGTAAATTGAAAAAGTAAGTTGCATGGGGAAGAATAGTTTTTGTGATAACATTTTTGCTCATTTTGTGACTCTTTGCCCGCTAGTTGGCATGATATTGCTCTAATTGTTCTTATTTAGAAGTGAAATTGATCCGTCTTAATTAGTTCATGTGTCATGTGTGTTAGTTTTTATTAAAAATAATTCTTGTGTTTACTTTTATCATCTAGAACTTGCCCGGTTGGTCTTTCAATGCTAATTTTAATTATGTTTGGTTGGAGGAATGACCTTAGGCATTCTTTGTGATCTTTGAAAAAACCTCTTTTGCCTTTTGAGCCTACCATTGCATAAATACTATCAATAGTTAACCCCATTTGAGCCTTTAACCTTTTCTTTGGCTACCTCATCACAAACCTTTACCCTTTTTGTTAAATAATTCCCTCTTTGGGACCCGTCCCTCCTTGAAGGCTAAAAGCCTAAGTTGGGGTTGTTGGTGTTAATTGAAAAATGGTGAAGATGTACACTGTGTGTAGAAACATATACCTCAAAGTTATTTATATGAAGATACGCAAGCTCTAAAATAAAATAGTTGTATAAAAAAATATATGGAGTCTTGAGAACATTAGAGAGGTACTTTAAGGTGGTTCTATGTTGGTAACTAGATGTCAATAAGGACTATGTGGTTTAAAAAGAAGCAAAGTGCAAAAAGAAAGACAAATGTGAGCAGTGTTTAAGGAGGGTGTAGTCACTTGCATCCTAAAGTCTTATCCTACCCTTCCCTAAGCCTACATTACAAGCTTAAAAAGTCTTTATGGGATCTCCAACTGAATGTTCTTGAATAGGTGGCGAATTAAAATAAGGGAAAGCTTATGCCATGATATTTTATAACACTTGAAATTCTTTGTTAATAGTGTCTTTGTGCATTTGTCCCTTGTGTTGCTATTGTACATATGGTGATTTTGGGACTTTCTTTCTTGTGAGGGCATATGGATTATGATGGATTGTTGATATTGATAGATTCCGAATTGAGTAAATTGAGCATATGTAGTAGACTAGTACTTTTGAGTCATTTCTTGAGGCTTGGTTGTTGTCACTTGATTATTTTGAAACTCCATTGCATTCGTACGATTGTTTTAAATAAAGGAGTTACTTGGTTAAGATTCACATGATTGAGCCTAATTATCAGTACCAACCAAAGCCATAAGTGTTATGCTAAATTGGAAAATGTGATTTATAAATAATAGCGATGCTAATTTTGCTTTAAATGCTAGAGCCTCATTGAATTTTTGGTTTTGATTTGCTTGAGGACAAGCAAAAGTTTTAAGTTGGGGGTGTTGATGAGTGGTAATATTACAATTTATTTTAGTCTCTTTTCTTTAGTTTTTGCATCCATTAGGTATAATATGACGTTGTTTATGGTGTATATTACTAGACTTCCAGGTAAATGATGCCATGAATAGAGTTGAATTCAATTGAGAAAAAAAGAGTGAAAAGTGCAAATTCCTTCAATGATTCCACGTCTGCGGAACACTGTGCGCTTATGTGACCTCGCATCTGCGAGTGGAAGGCCGCGTCTACGGTTATGTCAATCTCCAGCTAGGATCGCATTTGCGGTCAATAATCCGCATTTGCAGAGTCACTTCTGCGGTGACATGTTCCGCATATGCGGAGAAGGATACTCTGCATAGGTTTCGCAGCTGCGTATGAAAGTCTGCTTTTGCGGAGTCCCACCTGCGATGATTTATCCTGCAGGTGTGTCCAACGGGCATCAGACCTGGTCAACTTGGGCATTTCATATTTTCTCCATTCCAAACCCACAAATACACGACCTAGCTTATTAGGAACACATCTTTGGCCAGTCTCTACACATCTTTAACATCTCTTGACTATAGAACACAAGCTTTGGAGCTAGGGGTTCTTGCACACACACTTGGGTCTTGAAGATTTGAAGGTTTTGGTTGAAAATTTCTTACCCATTTATGTTCATTTCTTCATTTCCTTGCTTTGTATTGAATATCTAAGTGTGTAGTATTTTTTCAACACTTGAATCTTGTTTATGGGAATTTTCATATTTAAAGTGTGGATTAAATATCTTGTTGTGCTTATGTATTGAACGATTTTTATTTATTATGAAGTGAGTTATTATTTCTTTAATTAGTCTTGTTCTTTACGGTTTCCAAAGGGATTAGCTAACCCTAGGACTCGCCCATTCACTTTGAATTAATTTTGGAAAAGATAATTTGGGGTTGAGAAAGATTAATTAACAAGAACTTGAGGCGTTAACCCTCACTTTATAGATTCTACCTAGGGATAGGATTGAACTACTTGTATTCATATTCGGGTGTGCTTAATATTTTAATTTTTTTAGGGATAATTCAATTAGGAAGTCTTGTTAGCCTTCGGAAGAAGCTAATATAGAATTATTACTCGAGGCTAATTAACATAAAC
This sequence comes from Nicotiana otophora, assembly GCA_000715115.1. Classification (NCBI taxonomy): domain Eukaryota; kingdom Viridiplantae; phylum Streptophyta; class Magnoliopsida; order Solanales; family Solanaceae; genus Nicotiana; species Nicotiana otophora. Next base: position 16,574 of record AWOL01S0024628.1, on the reverse strand, counting down.
ACGCTCATATTTATAAAATCATGAAATACATTGTATCGTTACTTGAGTGTAATTCCCAATGTATCCATGCTTGTAGCCATTGATCATTTTACTTCCTTTCTAGATTAGTTTATATTGTTGCATTTAGACATAGATATTTTCTCAAAACCCTTTAAGTGTTTGGCTTAGCATAATAAGTGATAATTCTCTTACACGCCTAATCGCCTACATATTATTCTATGTGGGATTCGACCCCAACTCATAGTTGGGTATATTATATTGCATGAGACCGTGTCCATTTACTTTTTAGTAATGGATTTGGATGTCATCAGTAGACAGAGCCAAACATCAGCCTAATTGGTAAGCTCCACTCACTTGGAGTTACCAGGTATAGAATTTGTAGTCCATTCTATATATACAGGTTTGATGGGTAGGTCATGGCCCTGTCCCGACCACGATACAACTCAGTTAACTCTAGAGGCTTGTAGACGAGTCCTCTGTATTTTGTATATCAGTATTATGGCCTTGCTAGCCCTGTGCACATGTTCATTTGTTATTGCTGCTTATAGAAGTTCAAAGCAGCCTCATTGGCCTGCACAATTATGTACATGAGCCATTGGGTATGTTTACACTCAGATGAGAGAGACATTATTTTTAGATGATTCAGAATATGGCCCCATTGGCCTAGATTGGTATTGTCAGCTTGCAAGTAGGCCTTGTCAGCCTAAGTTAAGGGATATCCCTCGACAATTCACAATTATAGAGTGGTACGCTAGAGCCGAGCATGGCACCCTGTGCCGGCCATTCCTCCCCAAGTTGGGGCATGACAAACTTATTATCAGAGTAGTTCTATCCTAGGGAGTCTACAAGTCGTGTTTAGTAGAGCCTTGTTTATAGATGTGTTGTGCACCACATTAGATAAACAGGAAGCTACAAGGCATTTAGGAGTCTGTTACCTTTCTTTCAAATCCAAATCATGCTATAGAGCTGAGTCACAAGAATTCGAGCCAGGACTTATGTTTGCTATTGATATACAGAAGCTTGCAATTAGAAGAATTACAGCTAGCCAGGGGGCTGATACATAAGCAGGTAAGGGCACTAGTAGAGAGAGAGTTCTTGACAACATGGCCCAGATTGAGTCCCTATCATATCATGCATACCATATGTGCAAAGTTTCTTCTTAAGACCCTAAGATGGGAATATCTAACACACCTCGCGAATAGCAGTACATGGGAGTATCGGAAGGCAAAAGTATAAGTTTCAACAGGTAATAGAAGTAAGGAAAAGGAGAGTACATGGTACCCAGTTAGTGAGGATTATCAGTATTTACAATTCAGGAAGAGAAGTATAAGCATTCTGAGTTACCTTCAATTATAACAGAGGTATGTAAAATTTGCCACACCCATCTCAGTTATGCCCTATGGGAGCTAACAGATATAGTTTAAGAGAAGGATGGGATATCAGGATCCAGCTAGGGTTAGAGTAACCCAAAATGGTGGATGGATTGTTATCATTAGCTAACATTTCCAAAGGATATTTCAAACACGATAATAATTCTCCTTGTGAGACACCCAGATTGTGCACTCTAGAATAGTACAGTTAGATATGAATACTAGAATGTTCAAAACATTTAGAAGATAGACACTGGAATCCCAGAAGGGATAAATATTTACCTTAGTATGGCTCACGTCCTTTGTAAAGAGTGAATTTTAGGCGACCCGAAGAGCTAGTGGATGGAGCAAGGGGAGCTAAAAGTGAAAGAAGGTTTTGTTGAAGTTTTCAGAATAAGGTAATAGATAGAAATATTAGCAGGAGAATAAGAAGAGAGTAAATGAAGCAATATAAGTAAGATGTGATAAATGGGTGATAACATTTCATTTAAAATATGACAGGATGAAAGAGTCAATACTCAAGTGAAGGAAAAGACAAGAGGTAACCGGCCTTGGGACAATAAAACTGTATAATCCATAATGTCGTACCCTCATTTCGAGAAATGAGTTGGTGACTCAAACATGATTACCAAAAGGCTAAGTTAGAACCACAAAGTAATAGAAATCAATATGGGATAGTGAACAAGATAAAATGAACATGAATTAGGGATTAGAAGATTTGATAATAGTCGGCATAGTGAGAATTTTAGAGATAGTGTTCCGGAAATAATAGAATAGACAACAAAAGAATAACCTTTAAAATTCATTCAAGAAGATGCTTCCCTAAAGCAAGCACTGTGAGCAGAGTTAAGCTTAGGGGACTAAGTGTTCCAGTTACACTAGGTGTCACCCTCGTGCGTAAGAAATTCTGTTATCCTTGGTATAAAATGGTTACCACAAGGTGAGTAAGAGTCAGTGAAGATGTGAAAAGACTCAAAATATGAAGAGGTAATGTGGTTCAATTAATTATGGAATCGTAACGAAATAATGCGGTAAAAAGGTAATGACATCATGTAAGTGCGACACCATGAATAAGCAGTATAGGTTCCCTGCCAGGATGTTAATTGATAAATAAGTGTGAATCGACACTTGATACACTATGAGCCAGTGCGAAAGGTAAGATATGAGAAAAGACATAACCTAAGAGAGGTTACACAGAATATAGATATGAGCATGGACCGACGAGTGGTTAGTTGATTCAGGAAGAGCCTAGTTATGGCTAGACAAGATAATATATATAAATTAGCAGACCGTGCAAGATAAACGTAGTGAAACCCAACATAGGGAATGCAGTCTCGCAGATATGATGACATCATGATCCTTGGAAAATATTCAGATAGAAGTTGGGTAGTTAAAGGTACAGTATAAGTGTTACGAAAATAAAAAAGAGTGCACTGGGGAAATAATAAAACTTTGAGTTCAGAAGTAACCCTATGAGCACATAGGTGCAGAGATATATAACTAAGGATAATTATAGGCAAGTAAGAACATCAAATATTTTATCGGGTATACGAGGTAATAAGCTCCCAGCTTTACAAGAGTCAGACTGCCTCCCCTAAGTACTACAATTGTAATGACCCGACCAGTTATTTAGATTTTTAGATCCCCGTTCCCCTAATTAAGACTCCCCATATGTGCATTTACTATTTTATGACTTGGGGGGATGGTTGGTTCGGGTTTCGAAGGGTTCGGGTTGAAATCGGAACACTTAGTTCCTTAATAGTGGCCCATAATAGCCAAGTTTGACTTGAGTCAATGTTTTGAGTAAATGACCTCGGAACCAGGATTTGATGGTCGCAATAGGTTCGTATGAGAATTTATTATTTGGGCATGTGTTCGGATCGGGTTTCAGATGACCCTGGAGCATTTCGGCGCTTAGTGTTGAAAGTTGGCACATTGAAGGTTTTCAAGTTTTTTAAGTTTTGTTTGGAGTAGGCTTTGGTGTTATCAAGGTCCGTTTGGGATTTTGAGCACTAAGATAGTTCCGTACGGTGATTTATGACTTGCACGTAAAATTTGGTATCATTCTGAGTAATCTAAGTATGATTCGGCGCGTTCGGAGTAAGTTGAAAAGCTTGAAATTCATAACTTGATTCAATTTTGTTTTGGGGTGTGATTCTTAGTTTTGATAATGTTTTATGTGTTTCGAGAGTTCTAGACGGTCCGTATTATGTTTATGTACTTGTTGGTGCATTTGGATAGGCTCCCTGGTGGCTCGGGTGCATTTTAGACCACCCGGAGCTAAGTCCAAAATGTTGTTACTGCTAGTTTTGGTTTTCGTCTTCGCGATCACGTGGGTGGGGTCGCGTTCACAAAGAAGGAAAATTTGGGGACTGGAATTTGTTCTTTGCATTCGCGACATCAAGTCCGCGTTCGTGAAGGTTTGGGATCAGTGGCCTTCACGTTCGCGTGAATGGGCCCACGTTCGCGTAGGATAAACTAGGCAGGGGTGGCCATTGTGGTCTTCGCGTTCGCAAGGAAGCCCTCGTGTTCATGTAGGGAAGGCCATAAAAGCCTTCACATTCATTAGGATTTGGTGGCGTTCACGATAGCCAATTTTCTGGGGCCTGGACTATTTACCTTCGCGATCGCGATTCCTCTTCCGCGATCGTGAAGATGAAATGCCCGGGTAGTGTGTTTTTAAAATCGGGACTTAGGCTTATTTGGTTCATTTCTCTCAACTAGTTGCTGATTTTAGATCTCTTTGAAGATGGTTTTTCATCTAGCACCTTGAAGTAAGTATTTTCTACACTATGAATTTAATACATACATTATGGGAAGAGTTTAACATAGAAATTGTGGAAATTTTAGGATTTTGTTGAAAACAAAACCTAGGTTTTGATAAAAATGGGATTAGACCATGAACATGATTATGCAATTGAGTGGAAATTATATATTTGGGTTCGTGAGGTTATGGTTAATATTTATCTTCAAATATTTTCGGAATCCGAGCACGTGGCGCCCGAGGTGAATTTTAGGATTCTTACAAGTTGGGTTGGGTAATTACTCTAATAGCTAAAGTATGAACTTTTGAGTATATATTGATTAATTTATATAATATTGGGCTAGTTTCGGATTGTCTGGCACCGACTTGAGGCTTTTAGGGTGGTTTGTGGACCGGAAAGTGAACTTGGGAATGAGATAAGTCTCTTGCCTAATCTTGGAAGAGGGAATTCACCTCATAGGTGTTTAAATTGCTATTTGCTACTAATTGTGGGTGCTACGTATGTACTAAGTGACGAGAGTCCGTGCGTAGATTTAAATCATGCTTATGTCCGGATAGTTTTATCACTCTATCATGTAATACTTGAATTATTTGCACTATCTATTAGTTTAAGTGTTTAAATTATATTGAAACTTAATAAAGGATTCGTAAAGACTGAAGTTCATTTACTTTGAGTTTTGTCTAGTTACTTGACCGTTAGTAGAAATTGTGCCTCCTTGGTGAGAACGCGCACGGCATATGTTCCCGGCCGTGGAGGAGCGGCTCCCCCTATTGCTAAAGGCCGAGGGAAGGTTGCAGCTCATGCCAAAGGATGAGGGTGTCCTAGAACTGCTCCTGTTAAGCCACTAGTGTATCCAGTGGAGTATCTTATTATTGAGGAGTAGATCAAGGTACCTGCAGCTGAGCCAGTCCCAACGGATTTCATGTCCGCACTAGGATTCCAGGAGGTCATGGGCCGTATGTTGCCGTTCATGAACTCTATGACACAGGCTGGTTTATTTCCAACGGATCCAACCACATCTCAGGCGGGAGGGGGAGCACAAGCCCCTACCGTTCAGGCTCCTACGCATGCTCCTGCCGTATATCAGACCCCATGTGCACTACCCATGGGCGGGGCACAGCCAGTTGTAGCAGCTATACCAGAGCCCAAACCAGCCGCGACCGGCGAACCCCAGAAGATATTGGATAGATGGACCGGGCTACATCCTCCTGCCTTTGGCGATGAGCGACATGAGGACCCCCAGGACTTTATTGATCAATGCAGGGAGAGACTGCACAAGATGAGAGTAATGGAGCCCCACAGGGTGGACTTTACCACCTTTCAGCTGGAGGGCAGGGCCCATAGATGGTGGCATTCCTATCTTCTCAGCAGACCGCTAGGTTCTCCTCATTTGACTTGGGACCAGTTAACACGTGACTTTTTGGAGAGATACATCCAACCCTCTCAGAGGGAAGAGTTACAGGGTCAGTTCGAGCGGCTCCAGTAGGGTCAGATATCTGTGACAGACTATGAGGCGAGATTCTCTAAGCTGTCTTGCCATGCACTTATGATACTCTCCACTGATGTAGTGAGTGTGTGGAGGATTATTGCGGGCTTGCACTATGGTATCCAGGTCACTATGGCCCGAGAGATTGAGATAGGGACTCTTTACGAGCAGATTGTGGAGATAGCTCGGAGTATCGAGGGTATTCATCAGCAGGGAGAGTAGGCACCGAGGGAAAAACGGTCTCGATATTCTAGAGGGTTCAGTGGTGCTCCATCTGGGGGGTAGAGGTCAGTTTGTGAGGGGCCAGTCTAGCAGGCCCACGTATCCAGCACCGCCGCCTTCAAAGGGTGCTCCAATACGGCCCTATTTCAGCGTCATTCCAGAGAGCTCCAACCGTCCACCGGCTATTTAGGTTTCTTCCAGTGAGTGTTCAGGTCCCCAGAGTCTGACTCAGGGTCAGTCATTTTCCGCTCCAAGAGGTTGCTTTGAGTGTGGGAATCTTGGTCATGTGAGGAGATTCGTCCCCAAGCTTCGGGGCAAGGCAGTACAACAGGGTCATCATCCTATGATTACCGCACCAGCTGTCTAGCTACGTAGAGGTGGAGGGTAGGTAGGTAGGCGCCGCCCTAGAGGTGGAGACCAGTCAGGTGGCGCACCAGCCAGTTTCTATATCTTTCCACCCATACCAGATTCAGTATCCTCAGATGTCATGATTAGAGGTATTATTTCTGTCTGTGGTAGGGATGCTTCGGTACTATTTGATCCAGGGTCTACGTATTCATATGTTTCATCTCCGTTTGCTCATTTTTTGGGTGTTCCTCGCGAGTCCTTGTGTACTCCTGTATATGTGTCCATGCCAGTGAGCGATTATATTGTTGTGGATCAGATTTACCGGTCCTGTATCGTGACTTTCTGTGGCTATGAGACTAGAGCGAATCTTGTGTTGCTCGACATAACCGACTTTGAGGTCATCTTGGGCATGAACGGGTTATCTCCATACCATGTCATCCTTGATTGCCACGCAAAGACTGTTACCTTGGCGATGCCAGAGTTTCCTAGATTGGAATGGAAGGGTTCATCTAGCCTAGTTATCTCTTTCTTGAAGGCTCGACATATAATCGAGAAGGGTTGATTGGATTATCTGACTTATGTTTGGGATACTGCTACAGAGACTCATGCGATTGATTTAGTGTCTGTGGTGCGGGAGTTCTCCGAATGGCTCCGAAAGAGTTTAAGAAGTTGAAAGAACAGCTTGAGGAGTTTCTAGCAAAGGGGTTCGTCAGGCTGAGTGTGTCACCTTGGGGTGCACCGGTATTGTTCGTGAAAAGGAAGGATGGGACTATACGGATGTGCATTGATTACCGCTAGTTGAACAAAGTTACCATTAAGAACAAGTACCTATTGTCGTGTATTGATGATTTGTTTGACCAGATGTTGGGTTCCAGGGTGTTCTCTAAGATCGACTTGACATTGAGTATCATCAGTTGAAGATTCGTGCCTCAGATGTTCTGAAGACGGCTTTTCGGACTAGATATGGGCATTATGAATTTCTAGTGATGTCCTTCGGCTTGACCAATGCCCCAATGGCATTTATGGATTTGATGAACTGGGTGTTCAGACCATATATTGACTCGTTTGTCATTGTCTTCATTGATGACATATTGATCTACTCGCGTAGCATAGAGGAGCACGAGCAGCATTTGAGAGTTGTGCTTCAGACTTTGCGGGAATAGAAGCTATATGCTAAGTTCTCTAAGTGTGAGTTCTGGTTAGATTTTGTGGCATTCCTGGGGCATGTTGTATCAGGAGAGGGTATTAAGGTAGTCCCCAGGAAGATCGAGGCAGTCCAGAGTTGGCCTCGTCCTACCACAGCGACCAAGATCAGGAGTTTCTTGGGGGTTAGCAGGTTATTATCGCATGTTTGTGGAGGACTTCTTATCTATTGCAACACCTTTGACTAGATTGACCCAGGAGGGTACTCTGTTCCGATGGTCCGATGATTGCGAGGAGAGCTTTCAGATGCTCAAGACCGCATTGACTACATCACTGGTGTTAGTGTTGCCTTCAAGTTCAGGGATGTATATTGTGTATTGTGACGCTTCACGCGTTGGCCTGGGTTGTGTATTGATGTAGGAGGGGCGAGTTATTGCATATGCTTCACGTCAGCTGAAGCCCTACGAGAAGAATTACCCCGTACATGATTTGGAGTTGGTCGTGATAGTTCATGCTCTCAAGATCTGGAGGCATTATCTTTATGGGGTGTCCTATGAGGTTTACACCGATCATCGCAGCTTGGAGTATTTGTTCAAGTAGAGAGATCTCAATTTGAGGCAGTGCAGGTGTCTTGAGTTACTAAAGGGCTATGATATTACCATCCTTTACCATCTGGGCAAGGTGATTGTTGTTGTGGATGCCTTGAGCAGAAAGGACGAGAGTATGGGTAGTTTGGCTTTTATTTCAGTAGAGGACGGGCCATTGTCTTTGGAAATTCAGTCATTGGCTAATAGACTTGTGAGTTTGGATATTTCATAGCCCTGTCGAAATATTCCACGCGTCGTCGCTCAGTCTTCATTATTCGAGAGAATCAAGGATCGTCAATACGACGATCCGCAC
>AWOL01S0024626.1:99790-117278 GCA_000715115.1 Nicotiana otophora | reverse complement strand
GGTTATTCCTCTAGAGTTCACAGTTACAGAGTGGTACGCTCGGGCCAAGTATGGTACCGGGTGACAGCCACGTCCCTTCAGGTTTGGGACGTGACANGGTTGAGGGTTATTCCTCTAGAGTTCACAGTTACAGAGTGGTACGCTCGGGCCAAGTATGGTACCGGGTGACAGCCACGTCCCTTCAGGTTTGGGACGTGACAGATGGCTACCAATTCTAAGTCATGAACAGGATAATCTTCTCGTGAACTTTCAACTGCCGCGACACATATGCAATCACCCTGCCATCTTGCATCAATACTGCACCAAGCCCAATGCGATATGCATCACAATACACCGTATAGGATCCTGAACCTGTGGGTAATACCAATACTCGCGTCGTAGTCAAAGCGGTCTTGAGCTTCTAAAATCTCAACTCACACTCGTCTGAACATCTGAATGGGGCACCCTTCTGGCCCAGTTTGGTCAATGGAGATGCTATAGATGAAAACCCCTCCACAAATCAGCAATAATAACCTGCCAAACTCAGGTAACTCCGGATCTCTGTCGTTGAAGTAGGTCTAGGCCAATTCTGAACAACCCCAATCTTCTTAGGATCCACCTTTGTACCTTCTACCGATATAACATTCCACAAAAAGGCAACTGAGTCTAACCAAAATTCATATTTTGAAAATTTCGCATATAATTGATTATTCTTCAAAGTCTGAAGCACAATCCGAAGATGCTGCTCATGCTCCTTCGATTGCTGGAGTAAATCAAGTTATCATCAATGAATACAACCACAAAAGAATCCAAGTAAGGTTTGAATACCCGATTTATCAAATCCATAAATGTTGCTGGGGCATTTGTCAGCCCGAATGACATCACTAGGAATTCATAATGCCCATATCGAGTTTGAAATGCTATCTTAGGGACATTAGATTCCCTAATCCTCAACTTATGGTAGCCAGATCTCAAATCAATTTTCGAAAACACCTTAGCACCCTGAAGCTGATCAAATAAGTCATCAATCCTCGGTAATGGATACTTGTTCTTGATGGTGACTTTGTTCAAGTGCCGATAATCTATGCACATCCTTATCGATCCATCCTTATTCTTTACAAACAACACAGGTGCACCCCAGGGCGAGACACTAGGTCTGATGAAGCCCTTATCAAGCAAATCCTGCAACTGCTTCTTCAATTCCTTTAACTCTGGCGGGGCCATACGGTATGGCGGAATGGAAATGGGCTGAGTGCCCGAAGCTAAATCAATACAGAAATCAATATCCCTGCGGGTGGCATCCCCGGCAGGTCTGTAGGAAGCACCTCTGGAAACTCACGAACAACTGGTACGGAATCCATGGAAGGAACCCCTGCACTAGAATCACACACATAAGCCAAATAAGCTAGACACCCCTTCTCAACCATATGCCGAGCCTTCATATAAGAGAAAACCTTGCTGGTAGAATGGCCAGGAGTCTCTTTCCACTCTAAGTGAGGCAACACCAACATGGCTAAGGTCACTGTTTTGGCGTGACAATCCAATACAGCATGATAAGGTGACAGCCAATCCATACCCAAGATGACATCAAAATCTACCATATCAAGAAGTAAAAGATCCACGCTAGTCTCAAGACTCCCAATAGTAACCACACACGAACGATAGACATGATCTACTACAACAGAATCTCTTACCGATGTGGACACACACACAGAAGCACTCAGAGATTCACGAGGCACAACCAGATATAAAGCAAAATAGGAAGACACATAGGAATAAGTAGATCCTGGATCAAATAGAACTCAGGCATCTCTATGGCAAACTGGAACAATACCTATGATCACTGCATCGGATGACCCGGCCTCAGGCATGGCTGGAAAAGCCTAAAATCGGGGCTGGGCCCCACCACTCTGAACTGCGTCCCTGGGACGACCTCTAACTGGCTCACCTCCACCTCTAACAGCCTGACCTCTACCTCTAGTTGGCTGAGCAGGCGGTGAAGCAACCGGTGCCAGTATGATGGCACGAGAATCCTGCCGAGATCTGTTACTCGACAACCTAGGGCAATACCTTCTGATGTGACCAATGTTCCCACACTCATAACACCCATCCTACTGTCGTGGCTGTTGAAGTTGAAGTTGACCCGAACGTGCTGGATAGCCGCTATAGTGACTCTAGAGTGGTGGTGCACTGATAGGAGGTGAATGTGCACTAAATGCTGGCTTCCCAGAGTAAGGCATAATAGGACCGTGACTCCCTGAAGCACCGTGAGATACCTGAAGTGCTGAATGAAACAGTCTAGGAGGATGACCCCTACCAAAATTACCCCTGCCTCCAGACGAGGCACTACTGAAACCACCGAACTGACGAGGCCTCTTATCAGACCTATGCCCTCTCTCCTGTGCAAGAACTCTCTCGATCCTCCTCATGACATTAGCAACCGCCTGAAAAGAAATCTCACTTCCGGTCTCCTTGGCCATCTGAAGCCTGATAGGGTGAGTGAGTCCCTCAATAAACCTCCTCACTCTCTCTCCCTCAATAGGTAGTAAAAGGAGAGCATGATGGGATAAATCCACAAAACGGGACTCATACTGAGTAACAGTCATACTGCCTTGTTGTAAACGCTCAAATTGCCTGCGGTAATCCTCTCTTAATATGATATCAAGGAACTTCTCTAGATATAGCTATGAAAACTGCTCCCAAGTAAATGCTGGCGACCCAGCTGGTCTGCTCAACATATAATCTCTCCACCATCTCCTGGAGGAACCGGTCATCTGAAATATAGCAAAATCCACCCCATTGGTCTCAACTATACCCATGTTCCGCAACACCTCGTGGAAACTATCAAGCTAATCATGTGGGTCCTCAGAAGGTGTACAACTGAAGTGAACTGGAAAGAGCTTAGTAAACTTATCCATACTCAATAAGGCCTCAAAAGACATGGTAGGCCTATCATCGGCCTGTGCCGCAACAACTGGCTGAAGTACCCCAACTGGCTGGACTGCTGGAGCCTGATGCTGGGGAGCCATCTGCTCCGGAGAGGGAGTAGTGGGAGTTTGTGCTCCTCCCCCAGCCTGTGAGACGGCTGGTGCCACTGGAAATGTACCATTCTGGGTTGCGCCCTCCATCAGACTCACCAAACGGACTAGAGCATCCTGAAGCACTGAGTAGCTATGAATCCTTCCGGGACCTGAACTGGTCCAACTAATACAGTCTGAACTGGAACCCCCTTCTGAAGATCCACCTGAGGTTCTACAACAGGTGCTGCTTATCGAGCTCTAGACAGAGCTCTACCTCTGCCTCGACCTCTAGCACAACCTCGGTTTCAACCTCTACCCCTGGCCATGGTTGCCACCAGGGGCTCTGGTCCCTGTCCGTCAGTAGATGTATTACGTATCCTCGCCATCTGTGAGAGAATAAGAATAGAATGGTTCAGTCATCGTTGATAGAATAAGATCGCACGACAGAATAAAAATGAAGTGATATTGTTCCTAAACTTCATAACCTCTGAAAGATAAGTGCGGACGTCTTCGTACCGATCCTTCAGACTCTACTAAGTTTGCTCGTGACTCGTGAGACCTATGTAACCTAGTGCTCTGATACCAACTTGTCACGACCCGAAATTCTCACCTTCGGGACCGTGATGGCACCTAACATTTCACTTGCTAGGTAAGCCAACGTTAGAATATAATTAGCCATTTTAACAAACTTTTAAAATTGATTAATAACAAAGAAACAAATGTGAAAATAAAGTGTGAAATAAGGTGAATAATCCATAATAATCGCGATGTCTAAATACCATCCCAGAATCACAAGTGTACGAGCTTCTAGAATATTACAAATAAAGGTCCGAATAAAATAAAGTTGTCTGAAAGGAAACACACCGCTAAAATAAAGTAAATGGGAACTTCAGAACTGCGGACGCTGTGCAGTTATACCTCAAGTCTCCTCTGGGTAGCTGAAATCCGAGCAAGTCTATGGTACGCTGCTGGGATCAACTCCGAAATCTGCACAAGAAGTGCAGAGTGTAGTATTAGAACAACCGACCCCATGTACTGGTAAGTGCCGAGCCTAACCTCGACGAAGTAGTGATGAGGCTAAGGCAGGTCGCTTACATTAACCTGTGCGCAATCATAGTAATAACAACAATAATAGAAATAAAACAATTATCTCATTTCAACATTTGAAACCAACTCGGCAGTCATAATCAATTATTATTCGATTAATTTCCGTTGCGGAGTGCAACCCATTCCAATAATATATTTATTCAATAATTTCCATTACGGCGTGCAACCCGTTACAATAATATAAACTTTAATAAATCTGTTGCGGCATGCAACCCGATCCCCCAATATAAACTTTTAATAAATCTGTTGCGGCGTGCAACCCGCTCCCCCATTATATTTATTTTTATTTCTGTTGCGGCGTGCAACCCGATCCCCCAATATATTTAAACAACTCTTAAATGTAATAAAAATATTTTAATAAATACCACATTCAATGAGAAACTATTAAGCATCAAGGCATACATTAATTATAATCTATTTAGAAATAAGTGATGGCAAGTAACAATTAATTGTAGAAATCAGGGAGAAAATAGGCAATTTAATATTTAGTATGTTAAATGTCAAGTAGCAATTAAGTCACATAAATCAAATAAGCATGTAGCAATTATTGCAGGAATTCAAGAATTGATATTTGACACGGAATATGAGAGAAACAATTATTATAACAACTAATTCGTGTCTTAAATAATTTAAGATGTTAAAATAATTAAGCAAACATTTAATTTGACAAAGTATAGGCATTTGTTACCTTTCCTATACATCGTTACACATGAAATTCATATAGCAAATAATTCAAGGGTTCTATTCCCTCAAGTCAAGGTTAACCACGACGCTTACCTCGCTTCGCAACTAAATTCAAGTTTCCAATACACCCTTACCTCGAGAATTAGTGTCCAAGATCCTCAAATCTAGTCATAAACAATTCAATATATTCAATACAAATCGTAGGAATTAATTCTATATGATTTTACTAATTTCTCGGATTAAAATCCGAAATTCATTTCTAAAAATCGACAGTGGGGCCCACATCTCGAATCTCAAAAAAACTTATGAAATCCGAACATCATTCCGATACGAGTCCAACCATACAAAAATTATCAAATTCCGATGTCAAATGGGCCTTCAAATCTTATATTTTCGTTTTTTGGAAAGTTTTACAAAAATTCCAATTTCTTCCATCTAAATCCGAAATAACGATGAATATAGACATGGATTTATGAAATATAATCACTCTTGGTTATAGAACACTTACCCAATTCAATGTCATGAAAAATCCCCTTGGAATCGCCTAAATCCGAGACTCAAAACTCAAAAATGAGTAAAAATGGCTAACTTCCGATTTTATGGGTTCTGTCCAGGCCTTTCCGCATCTGCGGACGCTTGACCGCATCTGTGGTTTCCGCTTTTGCGGAAATGGGGCCGCTTCTGCGGGATGGGGAGCTTCTGCGGCTTCGCAGATGCGACAAAAGTTCCGCACCTGCGCACACTGCCCAACCCCTTCCCTTTCGCTTCTACGAGCCAAAACTCGCTTCTGCGAGCTCGCATCTGCGAGATAATTTTTGCAGGTGCGGTTGCATCAGTAGGCAGCAATTTCTCAGCTTTGTTCCATATCCAAATTTGATTCGTTAACCATCCGAAACTTACCTGAGGCCCCCGGGACTTCAACCAAATACACTAACAAGTCCTAAGACATCATACGAACTTAGTCGAAACCTCAATTCACATTAAACAACGCTCAAACCACGAATCGTACCCCAATCATACCCACGAATCAAATTTTGCACACCAGTCATAAATGATATAACGGATCTATTCAAATTTTCAGAATTGGATTCCGACCCCGATATCAAAAAGTCAAATCTGTGGTCAAACTTTTGGAAATCGTTAGCCTTTAAATTACTAGTTTCCGTTGAAGGGTCATAACTTGAGTTAGGGACCTCCAAATTAAATTGCGGGCATATGCCCAAGTCTCAAATCACAATACGGACGTACCGAAACTGTTAAAATACTGATCCGGGTCCGTTTGTCAAAAATGTTGACCAAAGTCAACTTAATTGAGTTTTAAAGCTCTATTTTATATTTTAATCTGTTTTTCACATAAAACCTTTCCGGAAAAATTTACGGACCATGCACGCAAGTTGAGGAATGATGAATAGTACTTTTTGAGGTCTTAGAATATATAAATAATTATTAAATTTAAAGATGGCATTTTGAGTCATCACAATCGGGTCGTTCGCCGCAGCAGTACTGAGTACCACTATTCTTATTGGATCGAGCCGTTCGCCTCAGCAACTTCGTGCTTAATTATCGAAATGGGTTCTGAATTGGGTATAATAGAGTTAGCGCCTTCACAGCCAGTTATGATATGTTGGTAATGTGATAAGGACACCTGATTTTATTTATTGTAGTTGCTCTTATTTGCTTCATTGATACTTGTTGTATACTCACCATGTCTACTTTATGCACTTATATTATTATTATTTGATCTCTATAAGTGTCAAGTCGACCCCTCGTTACTACTTCTTCGAGGTTAGACTAGATACTTACTGGGTACGCGTCATTTTTTGTACTCACGCTACACTTCTGCACTGATGTGCAGGTACTGAGACAGGTACTACTAGTGGTCATGCGGGCGCGTAGACGAGCATTCCGGAGACTTAGTGGTGAGCTGCTTGCCTTGCTACGATCTGCAGGACCGAAGTCTCCCTCTACCTTATTTACTATTTTGTCTATTACTTTCGGACAATAGTTGTAGTAGTTTTGTCTATTCCCTAGATTGCTCATGCACTTGTGACGCCGGATTTTTGGGGATCGTTAGCATTTATGTACTACTGTATTTATCTTTTCCTTCACCACTATGGATGTTCTTATTATGATGGAATTTTGTTTCAAAGAAATGTTACGGTGGCATGAAGTGTAGTTTAAACTGTTCTAAAAAAAAAAAGAAAAAACTTTCGTGCTAAAAATGTTAAAAGGGGTAAATAAATAGTAATTCCACTTGTGGGCTTGCCTAACGGCGGCGTTAGGTGCAGTCGCGACCTATTACGAATTTGGGTCGTGACGAGACAAAAGAGAAGACCGATAAAAACTAAAAGAATGAAAAACTCAACAGAAACCAAATTACAAAAAACAAATATTAACAAAAATCAACAAAAATAAGAAAACGAATTTTTGTATGATATTTTACTTTTTTGTTTATTAAAAGCAACTCAAATCCAACTGCGAAAACGAGCATGAAGAGAGTTTAAACTTCCACAATTATACTCTTGGTTTATGATTTGTTAAATTTCTTTTTTTTTGGACTAAGCGTTAATTTTCATTCAGAGTATCTTTTTAATCCATTTTAAAATTAGAATGAGGTTATTTTGATCAAGCAATATCTTTTATTGGAGTATGCATTATCTTACTAATATTGTGTTTAGTGTAATACTAGCAAAATATATGTGGTGAAAAATATAGACTTTATAGTAGGTATGTAGTTGTAAAATAGAGTTATAGAATAAGAGAGTTATGTTCTATTAATTTCTTTTCTTTTTCAATAGGAATTAATAAGGACCATAGATAGAGGTGGACCCTATCAGGGTCAAATTATCCTTTTCCTGCCTCTTTTTGGAAGCAAAACTATTATATGCAGTAACAGTGTCAAACCCCAAGGTATTTGCCTAGTAATCGAATTTTCAAAGTGATAACTCAAGTTCGAACTTAAGGATGAAATATTGTTTCATTTGCCCAAAGACTTGTTAGGCAAGGAATGATCACGCTAGTGGTACATAGCTATCGGATTAATCGAGGTAAGCACAAGTGGATCTTAAATTATTGTAGAAAATACTTGCTTTGGTTTTTAAAATGAAGTTCATGCAAAATTTATAGAAACCTCCCTTATGTTAGCAGAGTGCGAGTATGTTATTCGATTGTGGATTTGATTGACCAAGTAGACATCTTTACTCTTTAAATATCCATGTTATCCGTATTTTGATGCTCTATCCAGGAGACAAGAAGATACTGCCAACGCTACTTTATTGGCTAATTCCACTACACAGCCTGCTTGGCTAGAAGAAGTTAACCAATCCTATGAAGATGATCCTAGGGCTACTCAGTTATTGGCGGAGTTAATAACAATATCTCAGGGAAATTCAGACTACACACTACAACAAGGGATAATCACGTATAAACGGAAGATATATGTAGGAAAGGGTAACACACTAAGAAGAATAGTATGGGAAGCATTGCATCAATCACCACTGGGAGGCCACTCAGGACAACAGGGTACTTATAAGAGGTTACAGATGAACTTTTATTGGCCAAATATGAAGTCAGACAGCTGCAAATGGGTCAGTGAATGTGACATATGTCAAAGGGTGAAATCAGAGAATGTTCACTATCCTGGGTTACTACAGCCTCTTCCTATTCCTGAGTAAGCATGGCAGGACATCTCTATGGATTTTGTAGAAGGATTACCTACTTCAAATAAGAAGAACGCAGTTTTGGCGGTGGTTGACAGACTCACTAAGTATGGTCACTTTCTGCCTCATAAACATCTTTTTGCAGCACAAGATGTAGCAAAATTATTTTTCAAGGAAATTTATAGACTGCATGGCATTCCTAGGTCCATAGTATCTGAGAGGGATTCAGTTTTCACTAGCCACTTTTGGCAGCACCTTTTCAGGTCTATGGGCACCAAACTCAATCTGAGTTCAGCTTATCACCCCCAGAGTGATGGTCGAACGGAGAGACTCAATAGGTGTATGGAAACCTACCTAAGGGCTATGGCTTTTGATAATCCTAAGCAATGGGTCAAGTGGCTTCACATGGCAGAGTGGTGGTACAACACCAATTACCACTGTGCTTTAAAGATCACACCTTTTGAAGCATTATATGGGTATGCACCACCTCAGCTACCAACGGGATCATTACCAAGTTCTGGGCAGACCATGGCAAGTGTGAGTTTAGCACAAAGACAACACATGGTGCAGACACTTAAGGACAACCTAACTCGGGCACAGTCACACATGAAATTCTTTGCAGACAGATCAAGGTCTATAAGAACCTTGGAGGTTGGGGACCGGGTCTATCTTAAGCTATAACCGTATAGACAGTCATCAATCGAGGTTCGCAGAAATGTTAAGTTGTGTGCTCGTTATTTTGGTCCTTACAAGATATTGAAGAAAGTGGGTACAATAGCTTACCTCTTGGAGCTTCTTGAAGGCTCTCAGCTTCACCCAGTATTCCACGTATCCCAGCTCAAGAAGAGAATCGGTCCAACGATCGAACCTCAGCTTCAACCACCAGCGTGTGATGCTAACGGTCGAGTTCTAATTCAACCAGTAGCCATATTATAGCGGAAAATGGTGAAGATTGATAATGGTGTGGGAGTTAAAGTGTTGGTTAAGTGGGAAAATCTTAAGGAGGAGGATTCTACATGGGAAGACTGGGGGTATATCAAGCATCACTTTCCCGATTTTGTGGCTCAATAGGCTCAAAATCGACCTTGAGGACAAGGTCATTCTAGAAGGGATGGGGAGTGTTATGAATTGGGAAAGTAGATTGAAATGGGAAAGTGGGCAGTGATAGGTAAGGGCAGTGTAATAAAAGAGTGGACTGGGCCACTAGAGACGGGCAGAGAATTGGGCCAAGCGGGAAGCCCAATAGTAATGAACTCTTATTCAGCCCAAGTGAATATGAATAAATACTATGAGTTAGGTAGGGGAGTTGGGCAATTTTCTGTTAAATCGGTTACACTCTTAACCACTTTCTCTCTTCTTCTAGATTCTTCTTCTTGTTCTCCATTTCTTAATTCTCATTCTTCAATTCTAGTTAGTGCATGTAATAATGGTGATTACCTTTCATTGATATTGAATAAAGTGTTCCAATTTTCTTTTTCTGATTCTTTTAATTGTCACTTAATTGCTAAATTGTGTCAAGCCATAACAATTATCTCTTATGTTGTGGGAATTGTTATTTGATTAGGTGCCAGAGATAGGATTTATATGTTGGAATAAAATGATTAATGGGTATGCCAAGAGTTGAAAGATGGAGAAAAGCGCTTAGGCCTTTTTTTGGTTAAACTGAAAATTTTTTATTTATGAAGCTGCAATTCTCTAATTATTTGCCAGCTTTCCTTCTTTTGTTTGTTGAATCTACACGCATTCCTTTTCTATCCAGATATGGTATAAACAGATGTTGCCCATGTAATCAATCTATCAACAATAGCTAATCCTTTTTGTATGGCTAACCACAATACAAATTGATGTCTGGGCATTAACACTTTAGCCAACACCAAGCTATTCCATTGATCTTTCTGAAACTGAGGCATAAAAAAAAAGAAAGCTTTTTTGATGCTGGATGAACCTTACCGGTGAAGTTATAAAGGATCTCCAATTTCTAACAACCATGCCCTTGCATCAAAAATCTTTCTAACTAACCAACTTGCTTGCTTTGGAGTAGTCATTTGCATCAAGTCCTTGTCATTTGTATAAATTTATGAAGTCATTGAATCCACAGTTTGTCCTTCTGCGACACTTCCTAAAGAAGCTTTGCATATTGCAATTTTATTCCACCTGAAGAAGTCAATTATATTTAGTCCTCCTGCAGAATTTGGCAAACATAATCTGTCCCAAGAAACCAATGTCTTCATAGAGAATTCATTGCTACATATAGTTGTCACCATAGTTAGTATCTTCTTAGGGAGTAGGAAGACCTAATGAGTTACACCCTTCCACTTTAGGATAGGTATTTTGTAGTCGAACACCTCATTTTGATCACTGTTCTATCCTCAAGAGGCAGATATTGATGCATTATAAGCTTTCTAGAAGAGAGTGAAATTCCCAGGTATTCGAAAGGCAATAATACTATTGAAAATTGCAATTCCTATATAAGCTGCTCTTTCAACTCAGGTGCTACGCTCCAGCAATATAAAGGGAACTTTTGTCTAGATTAAACTTTAGCCTACAAACCTCAGAGAATTTCTACCAGCTCTGCAACATAGAGTTAGGCCTTTTAACTTGACGCCTAAGGAGAATGTAGTGTCCTGGAATTATGTGAGTATCTAAATATAGTGATGTAAATTTGCAGCATTTTTTAAATTAGCAACTAAGAAATAAGAACACTGTTTCTTATTCTCCTTTAACATTTGTCAGTGTCGTTGAAACACTTCAAAGCAGAACAAGCCAAAAGAAAGCTAAGTAGCAGTTGGCATTTCATTAAAACACTAAAATGAATGTAGTACTTCTTACTCGTAGCATTTAATCATAAGAACATCAAAATTCTCCATGAGTTATGACTGAACAAGAAAAATGGGGACAAAAAGAAATGCTTCTCTTTCATTTCATAGAGATTGATCACTAGAATGGCAACAATTGGGAGCGTATTAAGAAAATTAATGTCATTCCACTAATACGAATAAGTTATAATATTACATTAAAAAAATGCTCAATCAGCTATTAGAAAAGAATTACAGCTTTATTAAGCATTAATAAAGCTTAAATACTTAGTTTGGTTACAACATCTACCCTTATCTTCTAATTCCATCGTAGACAACCAGAAGTTGCTGGTCAGCCTTTGTAGCAAAACCTTGTCGTCATTTGTTGCTGTTGATCTTCTTCAGCATCCATTTGGACAACACTTAGATACATCTTCTAATATCTGATTTAACTCATCCGAGTTCATTATATCCCATGGATCCAAGTCGAGCACATCTTCGGGCACCTTCTTCGAATTTATTTGAGACATATAAGTCATGTGATCAGCCACTTCAGAGTATACCACATGCGCTGAATTGCTGCGCATATTAGGCAGCACCGACTGATCAAAATTGAGCATGGTCGTTGCTTCAACAACATCTTGCCCACAAGTCACCTCTGATTCCACTGCTGCTAATGACTCAACAATATCCACTGCTACATCAACCTCGGGTACACCATCTAATATCTGATTTAATTCATCTAATTTCTTTCCATCCCATTGATACAAGTCATCAGGCGCATATAATTTGGGCACCCCAAAAGTAGTCCCTCTAGCTGGTTCGGCCACTGATGTTTTAACTTCAATACCACACAAGAGGGGGGGTGATTTGTGTGGTACTCAATTTTTCGCTNTGATTATGGAAGGACCTGGTTCTTCTAAGTGTTCCTTAACCTACTATTGCTGAAATAGTAAATGCAGAAAGTAAAGAACACAAGTATTTTACGTAGAAAATACCTGGCTCAAAAGGTGAAAAAATCACGACCTACTTCTCAGTAGGATTTTTCCAAACTCTCCACTAAATCACTGAGCCAAAAACTACATTTACTTTGTAAACCTAGGATTAATTTTAATCCCATTGTGACAACCAGCCTCTAACTGCTGCGACAACTTTAAGTTAACTCTAACTTGAATACTCTGAGTACCTATTACAATTGCCTCTAGATAAAGCTAAAAGGTACAATATGAAAACACTTACTACAATTGAACTAGAATAAAAGACAGACACTTTGAACTGGTTCTTCTATCTGGTTCATGTAGCTTCAGGTTTGCACATTTGAATCACACACGAATTGCTTGCAAAATGCCTTGCTATTTTTCTCTCAATTCACGTTTAACTTCTGCTTTTGTGCATACCTGTAGAATGAGAACATCCTGCAATATATAGAGTTAGTAGATGAAGATATAACTAGAGTTCTAATGCTACTCTTCCTTGGTGGAAGAGTTCTAGTTGATCTCAACTTCTAACTCCTCCCTTATCTTGGATAGTGTTCTCTTTGATTAAGGAGTCCTTCTCCTCATCAATTATGCAACCTTTTCGATCAGGAGATATCAATTATACCAAGTTAAGCCTATCTTCTTCACGTGCATCCCACATGCTCGAATCTGCCCGTGTCTATGCACACAAGGGATGGACCCGGTTCATACCTGAGCTTCCTTTGTCAATCTTCAAAACAAACCTTCACTTGGGCCAACAAATTCCCCCTTTTTGATGATGACAAACTCTGTGCTTTTTCATAAGCTTAGGCCATGTTTCAACTTAGCTCAACATCAACACAATGTTTCTATTTTCCCTTTTTATCACTTATCATCAAGGATCAAGTTCATCAGGTTATAAACATCACTGTTCAAAGTGTAAATCACAACCTTTTTCCCCCTTTTGGCATCATCAAAAAGTTGTATAAATATGTAAGATAACCAAATTTTAAACTTACTCATGGCCACTGGGCTACTTCAAATGCAATCATGGATTAATCATCATAGATCAAGTTAAGGATATTAACCATCAATGAAATATAAACAAACAGCTAGAGCAAAAGACAATGAATTTATTGATGATTGATAAGATCCTACCATAAAGCACAAGAATAAATAAAAACACTGGAAACATGAACAAAAGAAACAAAAAATCCCGAACTGGGTCACTGGTTGATATACACTAGGCTAGGAGGCTTAAGGTTGGGAAGAACTAGGTGCTTGGTTTTTGGCTTGGATGAGTTTCACCATATCCTGAAGAATGCCATCATTCTTCTCCTTTTCTCTTGCCAGCTCAGTTCTGAGAGCATCTCTCTCAGTCTCCACCTCTGCCAACCTCTTCTTCAGCCTCTCAATCTCAGCATCCTTAGCCCCACTTTCTTGCACCAAGGCTCGCACATTGTTATTCACTGGTACCTTCTTGGATGAACCAGGTTCTTTAGGAGTGGCATGGACTTCATAGTCACAAGCAATCAGAGTATTTTCTCCAAAATGATCCTTGCTTGTACCAACCTCCCACTTCTTCATAGGTACCTTGAAATGTGCAAGCACAACTGTGAGAATGAAGCCATAGGGAATGTCATGAGTCTTGGTGCCATTTAGAACCTTATCAAGAAGTTGGATTATAAATCCATGCCAATTAATCTTCCTCCCACTGTCTAAACACTCCATAAGGACCAAGTCCATGAAGTTTGCAATATACCTCCTTTCCTGCCTTGACAGAACACATTTGTTGACAAATTTGAACAACACTTTGTGGGATGACTTCATCTCACTCTTGTACACATCCTTGGGCTCAACTTCCTCCCCATTATCACTGAATTTTATGGTAATGGCAAGGGAAGTAGAAAGATTTTCTAAGCTTGCCCACTTAAGCTTTTTATAGTCACTGTACCCCTCAGTAGGTACACCCAGAATTTCTCCCAACTCCTTCACATCGAAGGAGACTTACACTCCTTTCACTATACCGGTAACCCTTCCATCTTTCACCTCACCATTTGCCATAAACTCAACAATTTCATTCCTGGCCAACTTGCCATCCATATGAAGGACCATGTCCTTCCAGCCTTGCAATTCCAACTTCTCCAGAAGCAACACCATTCCTTGCTCCTCCAAGTCCCTGAGGAGTCTGCCCTTCAAAATTGTCCTGTTGCCAAACTTGGCCATCTTGTCTTTCTCAGTGTCAGAATCATCTTCTTCCTCTCCACTACATTTTTCTTCCTTAACAATTTTCACTTATTTTGACTTCACAACAGACCTTGTTCTTTTTGCCAAGGTGGATGGTTCAACAGACTTTGACTCTGAAATAGACTTCTTAGTGGAAGTCTTGGCTTTCTTGGCTTTTGGAAGTCAGAACCTCCACTTCTTTAGTGTCATCTTTATTTCGAAGGACCAGGTCCATCTCATCAATATCAACAGCCTCAACAGGCTCATCCATCTTCTTCTTTCCCTTAGCAACTGCTTTTCTTCTACTTTGTTCTAAGGCTTTCTGCAGTTCTTCCTCATTCTGCTTTAGCTGGCTTCTTGTGGCTCTTCCTCATGTGGGAGGAATTTCAACAGTAACAGAAGGGGCAACCTTCCTTTTCTTGTTAGCCCTAGCAGTCCCAGGGGTTTTAGCCTTTGAACTTCCTTTCTTCTTTTTGGATTATAACTCTCATTCACTCTTTTCAGTAGGTCTGTGGGGGTTTCATGTTTAGATGAAACAAGTTCATTTCTATTTTTCCCAAGTTGAACCAGCCCTTCAGCAGCTTCGCCAGACTCCCCTTGCTTTCTTTACACTCTCATCTACTCCAACAAATTTTTCTCCCCAAACAACCATTGCACCTGTGTCTTTGGTTAAACTAACAGGAGTGGGTGAAGAATCAACCACTCTTTTACCCTTTCCCCTCACAGCACTCCTAACTCCCCTACTCTCTTTTTCCTTTCCCTTTTCATTTTTACCACCAACCTCTCCAGACTTTGTAGTTTTAACACCTGCTATAGACCCTACCAGAACAAACCTATTCTTCAAATTTGTAGCAACTTCAGAAATTATCTCAGGAGTAATTTTAGGGCCAGAAGATACCTGTTTAATTTTGGAAGAAACAATTTCTTCCCCCTCAGTAGCAGATTTGAATGATTCATCAAATATTTGAGGTTCTTCCTCCCTACTCGCATTCAGTTGTTCATTAATTTTATGAATCTATTCTCCACCATCAACAACCTTGCGAGCCATCATTTTTACTCTTTTCTTAGAAGTTGGGGTGTTGGAAGTAGTGACAGTGGGTGTGGTAGTGGTTTCTTGTGGTGGTGATGAAAGGTTTTCAGGAGTGTTAGCCATTTCTGTGCTTGGGTATAGAAGAGAAGAGAATTGGATTGTGTTTGGAAGATGAAAGAAGATCGAGAGTATTTTGACGGCTTGAGAGAGATGAAGTAAGGAATACACTAAAGCTGATCAATTTAAAGAGGAGTAACTAATAGGGGAAACGACAACTTTT
The DNA here is from genome assembly GCA_000715115.1 of Nicotiana otophora. Taxonomy (NCBI): domain Eukaryota; kingdom Viridiplantae; phylum Streptophyta; class Magnoliopsida; order Solanales; family Solanaceae; genus Nicotiana; species Nicotiana otophora. Next base: position 101,542 of record AWOL01S0024626.1, on the reverse strand, counting down.
CAGACTTTTAGAAGTCTAATCAAACTGCATTTCAGTTTTGAAAAGATGTTGGAGTGTATCCCTGAAATCTAGGTACTTCAATTCGGTTGGGACTCTTTTGAACGGAACTGGTTCACTTGTAACGGATAAGTCCAAAAGGAGTTTGGAATTATGTAGGACTCTGCTCATGATCCAAATATTATTATTTCAAAATATGCAGAGTATAGAAAAAATACCGAGTAATCTTGATGAACCAGGTTCTTCACTGAGAATTCTCTTGTGTAAGTCTAAATTTGCGAAAATAGAGAAAATATCATTAGAGATTAATGAGTCATTTTAGAACATGGAACAAGAGTATACTATTTAAAGTATGAGACTGAGCAAAATTTAATCTAATTATATACACAATTTATAGATTTTCTAACCAAAATGTTTTTTCATTTTTTTTAAATTGTGAACTTTGAACTGGTCCTTTTAGGTGATCTTAATCATCCATAATTCTAACTTGTTCCTTTCAAAGTGATCTTTACATGATGTTCCTTAAATGTTTTGTTGCTGTGGAACCGGTTCATGGACAGGTTCCCTTGAGGTTTGAGAATTATTTCCTTTTTGTTCTATTCCCCTTGTCATGCTGCCCTTGGTGGAAGAACCTGTTCTATCACCTATTCCTTCCTCTAGTACAGCTTCAGTCTGGGCTGTGGTTTCATTTGAGTTTCTTACCAGCCCAATTGCTTCATCATCATGTTCCTGCCTCTCAGAAAGAATGTTAGTTTCATCAAAAACCACATGAACACTTTCTTCTACACACATAGTTCTTTTATTATAGACCTTATAAGCTTTGCTATGTGAAGAATATCCCAAAAATCTCCCTCATCACTTCTGGGATCAAACTTACCTAGGGAGTCTTTACCATTGTTGTGCACAAAGCACTTGCATCCAAATGCCCTAAGATGGGATATGTTTGGGTTTCTTCCTTTAAGTAACTCATAAGGAGTCTTCTCTATAAGAGATCTAGTCATGCACCTATTTATGATGTAGCATGCAATATTTACAGCTTCTGCCCAGAAGCTATGGGACGGTTTACTAGAAAGAAGCATAATCCTAGCCATATCTTCAAGTGTCCTATTCTTTCTTTCAACTACTCCATTTTGTTGTGGAGTCTTAGGAGCAGAAAAATTATGATCTATGCCATGCTCATCACAAAATTCAGCAAATGTAGCATTTTCAAATTCAGTGTCATGATCAGACCTAATTGATGCAAGTTGATTACCTAGTTGTTTCTGCATTTTTCTAACAAAAGAAGTGAACATGTCAAATGCTTCATATTTAGATGTTAAAAACAATGTTCAAGTAAACCTAGAGTAATCATCAACAAGCACCATCACATATCTTTTACCACCTCTACTTAATGTTCCCATTGGACCACAAAGATCCATATGGACCAGTTCCATCGTCCTGGTGGTGCTTACCACTTTCTTACATTTAAAAGAGGATCTTACATGTTTCCCCCTTGCACAAGCCTCACAAATGTTGTCTTCCTTGAACTTGATGTTAGGCAACCCTATCACAAGGTCCTTGGAGACTAATTTGTTGAGTTGACTCAGACTTGCATGTCCAAGTCTCTTGTGCCAAAGGAGGGGATCATTGTCCAACACACTTAAGAAAGTGAGTTTATTTTCTGAAAGTGTGGACAGATCTACAATATATATATATATATATATATATATATATATATATATATATATATATATATATATTGTTCACTCTTTTTCC
>AWOL01S0024626.1:56432-93818 GCA_000715115.1 Nicotiana otophora | reverse complement strand
TTTTAACTTCAATACCACACAAGGGGGGGGGGGGTGATTTGTGTGGTACCCAATTTTTCACTTAAACTGATTATAGAAGGACCGGGTTCTTCTATGTGTTCCTTAACCTACTATTGCTGAAATAGTAAATAAGAAAAGTAAAGAACACAAGTATTTTACGTGGAAAACACCTGGCTCAAAAGGTGAAAAAATCACGACCTACTTCTCAGTAGGATTTTTCCAAACTCTCTACTAAATCACTGAGCCAAAAACTACACTTACTTTGTAAACCTAGGATTAATTTTAATCCCATTGTGACAACCAGCCTCTAACTGCTGCGACAACTTTAAGTTAACTCTAACTTGAATACTCTGAGTACCTATTACAATTGCCTCTAGATAAAGCTAAAAGGTACAATATGAAAACACTTACTACAATTGAACTAGAATAAAAGACAGACACTTTGAACTGGTTCTTCTATCTGGTTCATGTAGCTTCAGGTTTGCACATTTGAATCACACACGAATTGCTTGCAAAATGCCTTGCTATTTTTCTCTCAATTCACGTTTAACTTCTGCTTTTGTGCATACCTGTAGAATGAGAACATCCTGCAATATATAGAGTTAGTAGATGAAGATATAACTAGAGTTCTAATGCTACTCTTCCTTGGTGGAAGAGGTCTAGTTGATCTCAACTTCTAACTCCTCCCTTATCTTGGATAGTGTTCTTTTTGTTTAAGGAGTCCTTCTCCTTATCAATTATGCAACCTTTTTGATCAGGAGATATCAATTATACCAAGTTAAGCTTATCTCCTTCACGTGCATCCCACATGCTCGAATCTGCCCGTGTCTATGCACACAAGGGATGGACCTGGTTCATGTCTGAGCTTCCTTTGTCAATCTTCAAAACAAACCTTCACTTAGGCCAACAACCACTACTTGTAATGGTTCAAGAACACTATTATTCATCACCATTGATTCTTGAAAAGCCATCATTTCAGAGTGCTCCAAATTCTTGCACATATTATAATAATTCTTGCAATTATTAGTAGCCAACAAGCCATCAACAGAACTCGTTACCTCATCAATTCCATCGGAAACATTATTCAACGTCGTGATTGTGGAAGTTTCGGATGAACTGTTAATGTGCTTCAACTTCTTGATGTCACAGAGAACATAGTCTCTACAATCTTGGTTGAACTTGTGAAGAATAACCTTAGAAAGCTCGTACTCCTTCATGAGCCAATGTCCATCTTTCTGATCTTCAGGGTAAAACTCTTTATTCTTGTAAGACAAATTTGTCTTGGATCCAATATTAACCACTGGTTTGTCCTTGGCGTCCTGTTTCCCACTTCCCTTGTTTCCTACAGCACAATGATACCCCGCATTGCTTTTCTTCTTCAGCTTTGTGATAAAGTAGCAATAACTACTGTTGTGCTCATCATCACCACAGGGTTCTCCATGTTCATGTATTTCCCAGGGTTCTTATTTGCCATAGGCATCAACGTTAGTGGTAATAAATCCAGCATCATACATCTCTTGTCTAGCAACGAATCTCAACAAGAACGTAAGTCCTTCTGAATCTGTTGGGCGGAAACGAAAACCCTCTTCTAGCTCTAAGTTCCCCATGAATAGTAATGAATATCTCAAGAAGAACGCAACCTTTGAATGACAATGAAACAGAACTAGAAAGAACAAGAATAGTACTATGAAAGAAGCAGTGAGCGAAGGAGGGTTGAGAGTAGTCCAGTGAATTTATAGATATCTACCTCCGTTTAGGAAATTATTACTTAGGCAACAATTAAGTAGGGTTTAAGTTGGTTAATTATTTCTTCTACCCAAAGTTAAAACTTATGGAAACTTTTCTTTTCCCAATCATATATGGACAACTTTTGTTTTTCATATTCATATTCGTATCTCCTATTTGGCCATAGTTCTTTTCTATGATTTAAGGAAATTATTAGTATAAGTTTCAACATTTAAATGTACTTACTTTTGTAATATAAAGAGACAATGCTAAATCATCATTCATGCGCTAATTGGATTAATATTTTGAATGTTGAGAAATTTAAACCTTTAATAAGGAAATAGTGGAAAAGAAAATTCCACTTAATTCCAATTCTAATTTTTTATACTATGAGCTAACTTTAAGTATTTAGTGTTTGTGACTTTTTTCCCACCCAAATAAGCTATCCCTAGCCCCCGGCGCGGACGCAAGATTTTTATGCAAACAATGTTGATATTTAAAGAAGTGAACGAATGAATCAATATAGAAGATCATACTAAAACAATACACAATTCAAATTTGACAGAATATAAGGGTCCACCAAACTCTATAGAGAACCAGGTTCTCTATCGGTTCCACTGGAACACACGCACACAACAGTAAGTAAATGACAAGAGGAAATTTACGTGGAACGTTCCCAGCTCAACGGGATTAAAACCCACGATCTACCCTTGTAGGATTTCAACTTCACTACTGAGTAACTTTTAGATTACAACCTATGCAACCTAGGAATTAACCTCTTAATCCCTCACTAACTTGTAATACTCTATTACAAGCCACTTTGTAATAACTCTATTACAAAGACTTTACAACTCGACTAACTCTAGCCAAGACTCAAACACAAAGGTTTAAGGTTTACAAAGAGTTTCCTATAGAATATTCTTAACAAGCTAAGTAGGAAATACAATTTAAGAACTATTACAAAGTTACAACTCAACTAAGGATACAATGACTTGCTGTGGGGAATTGGTCCGCTGTAGTGTTGTTCTTTGTTCTTGATGCACTTGAGAATTGATTGCTTGATGATCAATGACCGTGTGAGAGCTTCGATGATTTTTCTAAGTGAACAAGTGATTTGTTTTACCTTCCTTGATGTTAATAATGTATTTCTGATATCACTAGGATGATGTAAGCAAGGTAGGTAAAAGACACTCCCCATAAAGTTGACTGCTGCACTGTTTCTGCACTGTAGCGTGTGCAGGCAGCAACTTTACAGCCGGGGCAATAGACTTGTACTGTTTCCTCGGGAAACGATAGTTATCTGTTCCCTCTGTTGTTCCTCTGACTCTGAAGAGTTAAAGCATATTCCAAGCTGGAACCTTTCGATCTTAAGGTCTTGAGGATATGTAACTGGTTCCTTATCTGGTTCTTGACAGTAAGTTTGTTATATCATCAAAACATAAAGCAAGGTAGTTGTAACCTATCAATTTTCCCTTTTTTTATGATGACAAACTTATAATTGAAGATCATATCTCAATCTTCTCTTGCCAACCCTAGTTCTCTCTAGAGAGGCAACCAACAACAACAGTAATACTTCGTACAAAACTGGTCAATGTGCCATAGTTCGGTGGTGAAAAGCCATTGGACCAGCTCCAACAGTCGCATAACAACTCTGCGCACAAACCCCATGTGGTCGCTCTTACTGCTTCTTCCCCATTTGCTGCAACTGTCAACAATGGCGGATCTGTAAACATGCAAAAAAAACAACTGGAGACTGCTACAACATACTGCATTGTTTCTGAACCAAATCAGCTGATTCAAAACCATGGAGATTACTCAACACCTCAATTACAATCGATACACATAGTTTTAGACAATATCAACACATGAACCAACGACACTACACAGATGTACAACGATAACACTCAGATGTTGATTGCGCTTAGGGTGACAAATACCTAAAATGTTTAAAACCAATGCCACTATACTCCAATTGATCTGGATACTGATGCCAACTCTTCAAATAGCAACCATGATGAACAACCTGAGTCAACATGGCATAATACAGAACACACAGAATCACACATGTCATCTACTCGACGAATTGCCAGAGTCAGTTTTAATGTTAATGTTGATGAACATATGCATAATTCTGCTTCACAAAGTCATGTTGAGATTAGTCGTCAAGAGAATTTGAAAGAAAACACAACAAATAAGGGCGATAAAAGGCAATCACCTACAATGCCACATGACACCCATGGAGTCTCTGGTTCTTCAAATATTGCTGAAGGTCACCAGCAAGTTCAGGCTCAAACTACAGTTGGTATCATTGATACTCGACCACTGGCGGAAACGTTGAGTGATTCACTGACTGCCCATGGAATTCATTGTGTTTCACCTGTCGAGATAATCTCTATTGATAAGGAAAAGGAAATCGCAACCACTCCTACTACTCAAGGGCAGCCAATCACTACAACAACATTGGCATCTTCAGGTAATGTCTCGGCAGCACGTGTGTCTAATACAGCAAATACTGACTTAACTAGGAATATCAATGCTCAAACTAATCCCCAATTCAATCAAATATCAATGCCAGTAAATTTCCCTAAGATCTCCACCAACTTTGACAAATCACCTGTTTCCCAGAATAAAAATAATACTAAGACTAAGCACCATCACGCTAACACTCAGATGCTAACACCAAAAGAAATTACACAGCATACCAAATACCATAATCAAATAATCAGTACATCTGCTGCAAATACACATCCAAACATATTAACCACTTTTTATATACCAAAACACACACACTCCGTACAGCCACCTGAAAATGTCCACCAAAGTATCCAGTTTTACTCAACAAAATCAGCAACAAAACAAAACCAAACAAAAGCTACTGCCCAGCCACCTAAACCAACTAATTATCATGCCCCATCACCTCATACCATAATTCATTCACTTTCTACAAAATTAAGAGCAAGGCAAGCAGCTGAAATAACCCCAATATAATTCACACCCCTAAAAATAACTACCAAACAGGGCCAACCGGCTGTCATATTTACTAGGAAGGACTACATGATCACACTTGCATCCAGATGCCAATATAAAATTATAGGGAAATTCCTTAACACAATGCCTCGAATGGAGGTTATCAGGAGAAGTTTCAAAGCACAAACAGAACTAAGATGAGGAGTTAAAATAGCCCATTTCAATGCTCGTACAGTTTACATTGATCTAGACAATGAGTATGATCACACAACTATCTGGACAAAAACCTTCATGTACATACAAGGTCAAAGAATGGAATTACAAGCTTGGACACCCAACTTCAACCCGAATGAGGATAACCCAATTGTTCCTGTTTGGATAGTCATTCCTGAATTACAATGGCATTTTTACTACATGGAGGTCCTATCTGTACTGTTTTCTCCTATTGGGAAGGTATTGCATCTCGACCTAGCCTCTATGCAGAAAACAAGAGGAAGTGTAGCTAAAGTCAAAATGTAGGTTGACTTGACTCAACTCAGGCCTCATCATATTTGGCTAGGTTTTGATGAAGATCAGGATGTCAATAGGGATGGGCAGTGGCTAGAAGTGGTATATGAGGATCTTCCAACATATTGCTCACACTCCAAGAACTTAGCACATGAAGATTACTCATGCCCTATTCGAGAAAGAGAAGAAAAAGACAAGAAAAAAGTAGCTACTGAAACCCCACAAAATAAAACCAAACAGATATCAAACAATACTGAAATAGCAAATAGAATACAACATCAAAAGGAGCAAAGCATACCAGGGCAACACAAAGAACAAAACTACAACCAAAGAGTAGTGGTACAAGACCAAAATGAAGAACAACTGGGCAAAATCAAACCTATAGCACATCAACCAATAAATACAAACCACTCCAAGGATCAATGGCAATCTCAGAAGAAGAAGAATTTCAAGGGTATCAACCAAAAAAACAAGCAAGAGAAATACAAACAGTCTTATGAACAAATGAATGCAAAACAGATAACCACAAAAGCTCAGAACCATGGCGCACAGACCAATTTCAAACTGTAACAGCAAGTGCTCTGGAGAATATGGTAGAACCAAGTGCCAGGAATACTGGTATTAATGCTACAACTGATGGAGATAACAATGGAAAGAACCAGATAAACGACAAACAGCACAAGCATCAAACAGTGGAAAAAACATAATTCAAGATATCCAACATATCAGGACTGCTGAAAATCCAGTGACAATCCAAAAGACCCAGGAATCGGCACAAACAATACTGCTACAATTGCTGGGGTAGCACCAGATGTAACAAAGGAAAATACTTTTGAATGGGTTCAATGGAGTTTTGGAATGCATAAGGAAATCCTTAATGTTACACTCAACCACTCATGCCAGGATATGCCTGTACAAACATGTATGGAATCCCCTGCACCTAATGGCAATACAACATGATATGTACAACTAGGGACTGAACTGAATAGGTATGGATCGGGGAAACAAACAATATCCAGAGTTGATGATCATAAGGAAAAGCCAATTCCAGAACAGTTTCACAATACGTTACCCAACAATGCGTTGAGAAGCAACACAACTGGAAAACTACTAGCCAATATTCAAGGACCAATAATGGCAACCACACCACATGACAGAGTCAGTGATGATGCTCTAGAAACCCAAGATGTAGTTGGGAAGAATACTATCGTTGTATATGAACAGAATGGTACAACTATTGTACCAAAGGAGTCAACTGCAATTAATACACTATCTATAGCTTGTGCATCAAGTACAGGATCTCCAATATAGATCCAAGTAAGTGTACCATTTAAATCACCAAATCATGTAATACATGACATTATTACACACAACCAACAACTAATGGAATTTCATATTGTCTTGGTTGATAGAGAGCAACTAGAAGATGAAGGAAACAATGAATCTATTGCTGGGAAATTCAAGGCTATTGCAAGAGAAGGAGATTTGTCACCTAGGTTGTTTACTAAGCAGGGTAAGAAAGGAAAGAGGCAAAACCAATTAAAGGAACAGCTACCACCTACAAGAATACTGCCCGAAAGGGCAGCCTCCACGTCTATATGATGATTAAAACACTCATATGTAATATTAGGTCTGTTAAGACACAATAGGCCTTTCAGAGAGTTATCAACATACAAAGGGAACGTGGTTTTCTTGTTATAGCACTTATGGAACCTTTTCAAAATCAAAGATTTATTCAACACTACAGGAGGAAACTTGGCATGGATGTTGCCATTTCAAATGTCAATGGCAAGATATGGCTTTTTCTTGATTCAGTCTTGCAGTGGGAATTGGTAATTGACACGGAACAACAACTTACTATCAGAGTCTATCATCAAGATATTGATAAATATATCATGATGACTTTCGTATATGCAAAGTGCTCAGCACTGGACAAACTAGAATTATGGGACAGTTTATACTACCTTGCAAGTGATATGAAACTACCATGGCTAGTTGGAGGGGATTTAATGTGCTTTTGAGTGAAGAAGAGAAAATTGGAGGGCTTCCAGTCTACCCTCCAGAATATGAAGACTTTGCCTTCTATGTAAATTCATCTGAACTCTTTGACACTGGGTACAAAGGAAGTCCCTTCACATGGTGGAATGGGAGGCCAAATGCAGAATGCATATTTAAAAGAGTGGACAAAATCTTTGTCAATCCACCATTCCAATCTCTATTCCTAACTACAGAGGTCGAACATCTTATTAGAAAAGCTCGGATCAAGCACCTATGTTTATGACCTGTGGTAACGCGACTACCACATTTACTAAATCATTCAAGTTTCTGAATTTTTGGACAAAACATACCTCTTTTAAGAAGGTGGTTCGACAGAATTGGCAGGCTGACGTCACAGGTGACCCCTTCTGGATGTTCAAACAGAAATTAAAAAGAGTTAAGATTGCTTTTTCAAAATGGAGTAGACTCACTTACGGGGACATACTCAAGCAACTAGCTTTAAGGGAAGATATGGTCAGAATAAAGGAAATGCTTTTTGAAGAAGAACTCACAGTTGAGAATAGAATTGTACTTCAAAAGGCACAATCCGAATTAAAGAGATATCTGAGCATAGAGGAACAATATTGGAAACAAAAAGCAGGTATGTCATGGTTTGCAGAAGGAGACAAAAACACTAGATTTTTTCATAACCATGTCAATGGTAAAAGGCATAAACTCCAACTGAAGAGAATCCAGAACCATGATGGTAATTGGATTGAGTCATAAGAACGGATGGTTGACGCAATAGTCGAATTTTTCAAAAAACAATTCACACATGAAGTTGATCGTACAAGGTCTGAGCTCCTCAACAATGTACCCTCAATGGTGTCTTGTGATCAAAACATAGAACTTTGTAGAATTCCTACAATAGAAGAGGTAAAGGCAGCGGTTTTTGCACTGAGCGGTGAAAGTGCAAGTGGGCCAGATGGTAGGCATTTTCTTTCAAGAATGTTGGGATATAATATGGGAATACATACATGAGATGCTAAAACTATTTTATGGAGGAAGTTCCTTACCTAAGTCTATAACCCACACAAACCTTGTCTTGCTACCAAAATAACAACAGGTTCAAACATTTAACGACCTAAGGCCTATTATCTTAAGCAATTTTGTAAATAAAGTTATCTCCAGAGTTGTTCATGATAGGCTAGAAAAAATACTGCCTTCTTTGATCTCTTCCAATCAGTCAGGATTTGTCAAAGGGAGAAGTATATTTGAAAACATTCTGTTAACACAGAAGATTGTTACTGACATAAGATTAAGGGGAAAACCTGCTAATGTAGTTATCAAACTTGACTTGGCAAAGGCTTATGATAGGGTGTCATGGAAGTATCTAATGCATGTTTTGAGGAAAATGGGATTTGCAGAATGCTTCATCAACATGATATGGAATTTAATTTCCAACAATTGGTATTTTGTTCTGAGTTATGGTCAAGCATTAGGATTCTTTCACTCAATAAGAGGGGTCAAGCAAGGAGATCCTCTCTCTCCAGCCATGTTCATTCTCTCTTCAGAGGTTCTGTCTAGATCGTTAAATAAACTATTTGAAGACATGAGATTCAAGGGCTTTGGGATGCCTAAATGGACTGATCCATTAAATCATTTGGCCTATGCAGACGACACTATAATATTTTTCCCTACTGATCCATACTCTTTAAGGAAAATTGTAGAAGTTTTGTCCAAGTATGAGCACACTTCAGGCCAAATGATCAATAAGACAAAGAGTTCCTTTTATATGCATTATAGTGTGTACTCAATAGTGTCCAACTCGATAGGTACTATCACTGGATTTTCAAAGGGTGAATTCCATTCACCTATCTTGGTTGCCCAATATTCTACACAAGAAGAAGGAAGGATTATTACAATGACCTGATCAAAAATGTAAAGGCAAAACTGCACTCTTGGAAAGGGAAGCTACTATCCTATGGGGGGAAAATCTACTTTAATATCTAGTGTCCTACAGAGCATGCCAACGCACATCCTTTATGTCATTGACCCTCCTAAAAATGTAATTGAACACGTTTATAAAGACTTTGTGAGTTCTTCTGGAGTACCAAGGAAGAAGGTAGGAGTAGACATTGGACAAAATGACAAAATCTATGCCTACCAAAGGAAGAAGGGGGTGTAGGTTTTAGATTACTGCATGATGTATCAAAAGCTTTATTTTTCGAATTGTGGTGGAAGTTTAGGATATCCAAGTCTTTATGGTCTAACTTTATATGGAACAGGTACTGTAAAAAGGAAATCCCGACAAGTATCCAATTTAGACAAGGATCTCATATATGGAGGAAAATGTTAGAGGCTAGGGAAGAGGTGGAGCACAAAATACTATGGGAAATGAATAGGGGTTATACTAATGTTTGGCATGAGAATTTGACTGGTCTGGGAGCTCTGTACCATATTGTTCCAAATAACTATACAATCAATGAAGATATGCAAGAAGTAGCTGAATTGAGAGTGGATGATACATGGGATGAGCAACTTCTAGCGCAATCTTTCCATGCGGACATTGCTCAACATATTAGGCAAGAAGTCATATTTGGCACTACTGATGATTCCTCGGATGTTCCTATATGGATGCCTTCACCCTCAGGAAATTTCTCCGTTAGTAGTGCTTGGAATATTTTGAGGCATAGAGATCATGTAAATCCTGACTACAATAAGATATGGACTAAAGGTCTACCTTTTAAAATCTCATTCTTCTTATGAAGATTGTGGAATGAGAAGATTCCTACTGACGATTTGTGGAGATGAAGTGGGTATTCGGTAGTGTCTAAGTGTTGGTGTTGTTCACAACCGCAAGAAGAGACTTTTCAACACTTGTTCCTAACTAGTGAAACTGCAACTAGAGTATGGAGAAACTTCCTTCAAGCAGCAGGTTTAGTGGTCAATCTGGTACAGGTGCATCAAGTAATAAAAATATGGTGGAATGCAAAGTGCTGTCCTAAACTAATGCCATTATATCAGGCAGCTCTAGCTGTAATCACATGGGAACTTTGGAAGAGGAGAAATACGATGAAGTATGGCGGTGAAGTTTCTTGCAATAGGGTGATTCATGAAGTGAATAAGACTTTACATTATCTATCAAGGATGAGGTACCCATGGCTATCCAGAATTCCTCCTCTATGGTCAGATATGATCATCTTCTTTGAAGGCTACAAGCCATATGTGGGGACTAAGACAGTTACATGGTAGCTTCCTTATGAAGGGTGGTTCAAATGCAATACTGATGGTGCATCAAGAGGCAATCCTGATCCAAGCTCATATGGGTTTTGTGTTCGAGATCATGCTGGCGATTTGGTGTTTGCGAAAGCATAGGAGATAGGAGAGAGAACTAACTTAGTGGCAGAAGCAAAGGCAATTGTGAGGGGTTGGCATACTGTGTGGAAAGGTAGCTACATCCACTGATTATGGAGACCGATTCCTTAGTAATGAGGAAGATAATTGATGGCGAATGGGCAACTCCTTGGTGTATAGGTGCTGAAGTAAGGAAGATCAAACATATAAAGAACAACTACAATGTTGTCTTTTAGCATGTACTAAGGGAAGGGAACAGTGTTGCTGACTTTTTTGCTAACCTAGCTTTCACTTTTGCAGGTACACACACATTTCAGTCATTTAATGAATTGCCAAGTGCAGGAAAAAAACTGATCGACATGGACAAATCACAAATTCCTAACCTTCGGATTAGGATTGTGAAGAGAAGAGAACCTGATTAATGAGAACAACATATAAAACCTTGCCTTCTTTCTTAGAAATTATGGTGTCTTAACAATACATGCAAGATCTCAAAGAAAGGTAGGCTAGTAAAACTCCACAAAATAGCATTCCTAATCATGCAATTGTTCTCACTCGTATGGTGTACATACTTGGTTGGTTATAATTATAGCTAGCATTGCACAACACCAGACTATAGGGGATCTGTTGCAACCTCCTGTAAATGCTTGGCTGCAGATACCAAAGACTTGCACTGCCTCTGCAAAGTCATATTAGTTTGATTATTGTTTTTTTCTCTCTCACTCTACTGGGCTATGCACCAGTTGAAGAGTGTAGATGCTTGAGTAGCGTAAGCTAATTGAGACAATAGCATGGTCAAATTGTTTTTGCACTTCTCCAGGGTTTTAAACAGGTTTCTGTTGTGACCATTTTGCTCTCAACAATATATTGGCATGAGGTGTATAACAAATGTTGAAGCTGCAGGTCAAATACATGCCAACTGAAGGGTGTAGATGTAATAATCTGGGAGCACAGACACATTTCATAAGCCTGTTTGTTACATTTTGCAGGATAACAAGATCAAAAAATTGAGGCAAAGACTAGTCTCATACATATACCAAAGGATGCCATATTTGCTTGGTTATAACTGTCTTATCTCACTCTACTGGGCTTACATACACAATGCTTGAAGGGTGTAGATACATGAGTAGTGGTGACTATAATATGCCTGGCTACAGCATAATGCTCAACCAACACTATTTCTGCACAGAAGACAATCAAGAACTGATTAGTCTTCAGCAGAACCAATATCACTATGCCAGTTGGAGTTGCCAATACTTAGAGCTATGTGGTAAAGATAACCAACAAGAGAATCACAATCCAGCACCAACAACATCCCTCATCATCATCAAAGTTATCAGCACACACAAATCCTAGGAGCACAATTTTACATCCTAACTTGGTTGTTTCATGTTGCAGGTATCACTAACAGGATCAGAAATTTGAGGCAAAAAATAGAGGCTCAACCTGCACTATGTTTTGCACAGAAGTCTATCACAAAACTGATTGGTCTTCAGCAGAATCAGTACTCCTGTTACAATGTCTGGATGCTAGTTGAAGTTGCCAGTGCCTTTTGTTATGTGGGAATGATTTAAAGATAAACAACAAGAGAATCACAAACAAGCACCAACAATAGCCTTTCTTTACCACTCACCACCCAGTCATCTTCAAAGTTCTCAACATACACAGGAACTTGGGAGCACAGCACTACATCCTAACTTGTTTGCTTTATCTTGCAGATTTCATAGACATGATAAGACTACTTTGGCAAGTATACAAAGGGGTGTTGACAGTACAAATAATCAGTAGAACACTGGTTCAACACAACATATATTTGTTGCTCCTCTGAAAACTCTTAATGCCTATTGGTGCTAGCATCAACTCCCAGAGGTATTAGCATATTGCAATGCTAATTATGGGAGTCTCTCAGCACATTACAATAACCAAATATCAGCAACACAGATGACAGCATAATCATGCTATACAAATCATTTTCAATCCGATTGAAGTGGTAAGCAATTTGATGTGCATACACATAAACAACACAAATATCAGTACAAGTCAGGATTAGAAAAATGGAAGCTATCCTGCTATACATCACAAGTAATTTGACATCAGATGCACATACACAGACAATTATCACATAGCCTGAGCTTGACTACCGTGTATTACTTATGTGATGTTAGACCATCTCTCAGTGGTATTAGCATGTTATCATGCTCAGTCTGGGGGCGGTGTAACACCATATAGAACCATGGAGTCAAGCAGCCATCTCATAGATACGGATTATACTAAATGTGATTGCATTTATACACACTATATGGTTGCACATGAACAGCCTCTTTGTGTATGATTTATTGGGACTGGTATATCAAACTGAGGATACCTACTCACATGAAATACAAGGAAAACTGCTGCTTACATATGTTTTTTGGTATTGACAATATAGTGTCATATCATTATCCAGTGGTATTAGTGTGCATGCATGCTCAATCTGGAGATGAAAAGACACTATATTATCTTCATGTATCAAGCTGGCAGCTCTGTCTCTAGTAAGCTTTCATCTCAAATTCATGCTCAATTTATCAACAATGATGCTGGAATTTTCAGCCCCAAGAACACAATATCCAAAATGCTTTGCTAGACAACTACTGGATTTAAACATACCTACTCCTTGGATTGCAACAAATGGCGCCTGGTGAGAGCTTTGTAGGTGCTACAACAAATTGTTGGCAACTGGTGTGTACATTCACAATCGTCGGCAATACTTGGATTCTTCAAATTACTAGCCTTGTAGTTTTCATCGTTTATTATGTTACTTCTACATTGTTTTGTTTGTAGGTTATTTAAACATTTTGTAATTTTTACCCAGTTGGGGATTTATTATATATAATAGCTACTAGGGTAATAACCTAGTAGTATATTTGCTAAAAAAAAAACCAGAAAAGCCTTAAGTTTCCCTCTGAGTCTGTATTCCCCCTTAATCAGTGCTCATTAATCATTATGCACATTAATCTTCCCCCTTTTGGCATCATAAAAAGAAGAGCAACAAGTATATAACAAAAAGAAGTCTAGCTCGAGTTAACTCACGCCACTTGTGTGCACACAACATGACTAAGAATAGAGCATAAAGATAAGGCATAGTTAGCAAAAAGGGAAAAGCTTGCATTATCATTAATTTGGATTTTTCAATAGGAGCAGAGTCAATGTTACTACCACCATCCACAGTTTTGAACAAAACAACACCACAAACATCATCATAAAAAAACGACACTGAGGGAATAGACTGATCTCTAAAGACTGAACACTTAAGGGACGCTATTTAGGGAGCATTATAAGGAGATGGCTTAGAAAGGGCTTGGAGGACTAAATCCATTCGAGCATTTGCTGACATTTGCTCGTTGAGTAGACTCTCTTTCAGGTCATCCATTTGTTTCCTGAGCTCAACATTCTCTTTTGTTAGACGAGCAACCTCTTCTCCTTGAGAACAACTGGAACCAGGTGCCTCCCGCAGCTGACTTAACTGAGTCTCAAGGAAATCATTCCTTGCTTTCAATTTCCTTATCTCCGAGGTAGCACTGTTCTAAGTAATGATCAGCTGAGATATGGTAGAGGTGCTTCAAACCCCTCCAATTTTCTCGATACACTCACAATCTTCAAGAGTAGCTTTGGAGAAAGTTTGCTTCTTTGTGCCCACTTTAGCTTGTCCCAGAGGAACCTTGAAGTGCTTAAAGACCTTGGTGAGAAGGAACCCATACAGCAGCCCATGATTACCATCTTTAAAGTCTGCCACTTTGTTTATGTGCTCTATCATAATCCTAGACAGATTGATGCTAGTGAAGTTGTCCAGTGCTTCCATGATGAACAGGTCTGCACAAGAGGTGATTGATCTTCTCTCAGCTTGAGGTAGCAGTACCTTGTTCACCATCTCAAATAGTAGTTGGTATACAGGAAGGAGGGCCTTCTTCTGAACCCGTTCCCCCTGCTGAACTGCTATGTCCTTTAATATGGCATTTCTGAAATTTTGAGAACAGGATCCATAAACACTAGACAGCCCTTCAGCAGGCACACCAAAAATGGACCCCAACAAGGCAGAGTCCATCACCATATCAACTCCATTCACCAACACACAGATGTGATTATCTTCAACTTTAAAAAGGTCAGCATAGAAACTTTGAACTTCCTCTTCATGCACCATAGGAGCATCATTTCTGAACAAATGTCTCCACTGTTGGAACTCATAGATCTCAACCAGTAGTCTCATACCATCCTCCTCTAAGATATCAGGGGCAAATGTGCGGCCCCATAGCACCTTTTGACTTCGTAACCTCTCTTTCCCATCACTCCTTAGATCACCCACTCTGGCCTTCCTTGAGGAACCAGGTTCCTCATCCGTATCAACTTTTCTATTAGCAGACTTGCAAACATTCTTTCCTTTTTCATCAGACTTCATAGATTTTTCACCCAATTCTTCCATCACCCTGGAAGCAGACTCTTCTACCAACTTATCACCAGATTATTTCACCACATTGTCACTAGCAACAACATCATCAGACTTGTTCAGACTTTCAGCAGACATAGAAGATCCCCTTTTAGGCTTGGGGAGACCATGCTTTTTTGAGCGCTTTCTAGTCAAGGAACTAGGTTCCTCTTCTACTTCATCATCCACATTAATAATTAGCACTGTCTTCTCGCTCACAACTTTCCCATATTTTACTAATTTTCTTCTTATTGACTTAGCTTGCTTGTTTTTAAGCGCAGACTCAAGA
The DNA here is from genome assembly GCA_000715115.1 of Nicotiana otophora. Classification (NCBI taxonomy): domain Eukaryota; kingdom Viridiplantae; phylum Streptophyta; class Magnoliopsida; order Solanales; family Solanaceae; genus Nicotiana; species Nicotiana otophora. The sequence goes on along the minus strand of AWOL01S0024626.1, from coordinate 78,537 downwards.
GCCTCCTTCCTTTGCAACCTTGTAGTAGGTCGCTTAGGAGTAGACTCTGGAGCAACCATTGGTCTACGCCTAGTCAAGCTAGCAATTGGCATATCATCAGAATCCTCTTCATTATCACCTTTTTATTCTCTGGACACAGATCTTTCCTCAGGCATCACCACACACAAAGGCTCAACATCAAAATGAGGAGAGGGAGCAGGGTCAACACTGACCTGTGGTTCTTGAGAGGACCCCTGAGTTAGATCCTCCTGGGAGGAATTAGGTCCCTCATTTGGTACCCCAGTAGTATTGTCTTGTGCCGATTGTTCAACAGGCACAAGCTCTCTAACCTCTTTCACAGTCTTAGACTCTTCCCCCTGAGTCTCAAAACCATCATCACCTCCTTCTATAACAACCCCTACATGAGTTATGGACAACATGTTCTCTATTGCCTCTTTTTCTTGTACATCCAAGGAAAACTCAGTAGAGAAAGGAGTGTTACCTGTAGACATAAGATCAGGAGCAGTCTTTGTTGAGTCAAACTTCTCGGAACTATTAGTTGGGTATACCATTAACCCTTTTTAATAGGCGAGCTTGAAATTTCCTGATTTTCTTCTTTGTCAGCAGTACCCTGTTCATCCCCTTTTTCCGGCGAAGTAGGAGAAAGGCTCTGGGCTACAAATCTTTTGGGAGTCAAGATTTTGCGACTCCTATGAGAACCAGAACTCGAGTGGGTAGGAGAGTAGACGGAATATGGGGGTGACTCTGTCCTAGGGTTTTGGTTTGCAGTGGTGTGGGGTGAGGAGTCTAATATCAGTGTGTTAACAGGTGAGGACTCAATAGGGATGTCACTTGAAACATGGATGTGAGGCTTGAATCACAAGTCATCCCAAGTAGAGGCAGCTTCAAGTACCTTGGTTCAATTATACAGGGGGGATGGGAGATCGACGAGGATGTCACACAGCGTATTGGGGTAGGATGGATAAAGTGGAGGTTAGCATCTGGAGTCTTGTGAGACAAGAGAGTGCCACTGATACTCAAAGGTAAGTTCTATAAAGCGGTGGTTAGACTGGCCATGATGTATGGGCTAAGTGTTGGCCCGTTAAGAACTCACATATCCAGAAGATAAAAGTAGCAGAAATGAGGATATTGAGGTGGATGTGCGGGCACAATAGGATAGATAAGATTAGGAATGATGATATTCAGGAGAAGGTGCACGTGGCTCCCATTGATGATAAGATGCGGGAAGCGAGGCTTATATTTCGGACATGTTCAGAGGAGAAGCCCAGTTTCTCCGGTACGGAGGTGTGAGCGGCTGGTTATGGAGGTCACAAGAAGAGGTAGAGGGCAGTTTAAGAAGTATTGGGGAGAGGTGATTAGGCAGGATATGGCAAGGCTCCAGATTTCCGAGGACATGACACTTGATAGAAAGATGTGGAGATTAAGTATTAGGGTTGTAGGTTAGGAGGTAGTTGAGTCTTGCCTTGCTTTGTACCATTGTGGGAAAGTCGAGGTAGGGTTTTTGTCTAAGATAGCTAGTGGTAATGTTGTGCCTTACTATTTCGTATTTCAGTGCAGAACTTATTTACTAGCTATCGTTTTTGCTTTGCATCTTTATTCTGGATTTCATAGTGTTCCTATTTTTCCTTTGATTGATGTGGTGATACTAATATTGTCTCTCTTTTTGTCCTTTTGTTTTTTTTTTCTTGAGCCAAGGGTCTTTCGGAAACAGCCTCTACTCCTTCGGCTAGGGGTAAGGTCTGCGTACACACTACCCTCCCCAGACCCCATTTGTGGGATTTTACTGGGTTGTTGTTGTTGTTGCTGTGAGAAGAAGAGAAGGGATTTGATAGTTTGAAGAGAGGCAGAAGAATGGGGTTTTGAAATTTGATGGGAGGAGTTTTGACAGTGATAGATGAATTTATGATAGATAAGGGACTGGTGAAGAAAGGGCGGCAGTTTTGGGAGTCGGGTAGATTATTAACGCGTGAGACGTTTGGGTTCACAAGATGCATGGAAAAGAAAATAACGCACTGATGACATGACACTTGTTTTAACTGTTCAAAATTGTGCATGAGAGAACAGAGAAACTACTAACCTGTGCCAGGAGAACCAGGTTCCCTGACTAATCTTGCATCTATAAGCTTTGCCCTTTTTACCAGCGTGTACTGCATCAACTGCCTATTTGCTCTGTAATCATCATGCGTGTCTACCTGTAATGGTATAGAGATGAGTTAGACTTTGCCAGAAAATACTTTTTAGCTAATTTTACCTGAACATGTCTTTCATAGCCAATCATCGAGGAACCAGGTTCTCAGTTGGGCTTTATCAATCCCAGTGCCAGACGATTTCTTTCAAAATGTTATCTACTCAAAGCCTTGGTAAATATGTCTGCAATCTGATCTTCTGTGCTGCAAAATTTCATGCAAATGAGCCCCTTTTCAACATTGTCTTTAAGGAAGTGATGACGCACGTCAATGTGCTTTGTTCTCTTATGTTGGATTGGATTTATGACCATATTGAGTGCACTTGTATTGTCGCATAGGAGTGGCACACAATCTAAGAACACTCCAAAGTCTTCCAGCTACTGCTTGATCCATAGCGATTGAGCACAGCAAGAAGCAGCTGCTACATATTCTGCTTCTGCAGTTGAGAGTGCCACTGAGTTTTTCTTCCTTGTACCCGACGAGATTAGGCAAGAACCCAGGAAATGTGCCATTCCAGACGTGTTTTTCCTGTCCACCAGATATCTTGCATAATCAGCGTCAGTATACCCAATAAGATCAAAGTTGTCACTTGAGGGATAGTAGAGAACCAGGTCTTGCGTTCCTTTGAGATATCTCAATATTCTCTTGGCAGACTTCAAATGAGATTCCTTAGGATTGGATTGAAACCTTGCACAAAGGCCCACGCTGAACACAATGTCTGGTCTGCTTGCAGTGAGATACAAGAGTGACCCTATGATCCCTCTATACATGGTCTGATTTACAGGGGAACCAGGTTCATCTATGTCTAGACGGGCAGCTGTGGCAATAGGGGTGACGATGACTTTTGATGCTTCCATGTCAAACCTTTTCAATAATTCCTTGATGTACTTCTGCTGACTTATCAATGTTCCCTTCTGATATTGCTTCACTTGAAGTCCTAGAAAGAAATTTAATTCTCCCATCATACTCATCTCGAACTCATGCCCCATGCGTTTTGCAAATTCTTCACAAAAGAGAGTCAGTTGTGGCTCCAAAGATGATATCATCAACATATACTTGAACAATGAGCAGGTTCCTCCCTCGTTTCTTCAAAAAAAGAGTGTTGTCAATTTTTCCTCTTGTAAATCCATTTTCTAGAAAGAATTTTGACAACCTTTCATACCAAGCCCGGGGAGCCGCTTTAGCCCGTACAATGCCTTGTCTAGTTTGAACAGATGGTCAAGATGCTCGTGACTCTCAAAACCATGAGGCTACTTGACATAGACTTTTTCTTTCAGATAGCCATTTAGAAATGCACTTTTGACATCCATTTGGATCAGTGTGAACTCTATATGAGATGCAAAGGCAATAAGAATTCTAATGTCTTCCATTTGAGCAACTGGAGCAAATGTTTCATTATAATTGATCCCTTCTTCCTGATTGTAGCCTTGAACTACAAGCCTTGCCTTATTTCTTGTTGTATTTCCAAACTCATCAAGTTTGTTCCTGAATACCCACCCGGTTCCTATGATAGTTCGATCTGTAGGTCGAGGGACCAGGTGTCATACCTTGTTTCTTTCAAATTGATGCAGCTCCTCTTGCATGGCTGTGATCCAGTTTACATCTTTCAATGCTTCTTTGATGTTTTTGGGCTCTATTTGAGAAAGAAAAGCTGAAAAGGTAAGTGAATTTTTGGATTTTGATCTGGTTTGAACACCTGAGTCAAGAGGGGTGATTATGTTGTCAAGAGGATGTGAGCTTTTGTGCTTCCAGTTTGGTACCTGAATCTCATTTGTAGAGGACCAGTTATATCTGACTGAGGTTCTTGGTCTCTTCTTACTTCAGCAAGTGGAGTGCCTTGGACTGCATCAACAACTCTATTTTCAGCTTTAGTTGTTATGATCGTGGGACCATGTTCCTCTCCAATAGATGGAGATGTATTTGCATCATCTTCACTGGATTCCTTGACATGACTCATCATGTATGCCTTTCCATTTGCCATGTCAATAACTTCACCTGGAATAGATAAAGGTTCTCCATCTTGGTCAACACATCTGTCCTTCTCACAGGAGAGGTGAGATTCATCAAAGATCACATGTATACTCTCTTCAACACATTGAGTTCTTTTGTTGTATACTTTGTAAGCTTTGCTTTGGGATGCGTATCCGGAAAGATTCCTTCATCACTTTTGGCATCGAATTTTCCAAGAGTTTCCTTTCCATTGTTGAGGACAAAACATTTACACTCAAAAGTCCTTAGATGTGTCAGCTTGAGCTTCCTTCCATTCAGCAGTTCATATGGAGTTTTGTTCAGAAGGGACCTGATCATGCACCTGTTCACCAAGTAGCAAGCAGTATTGACAGTTTCTGCCTAGAAATTCTTTGCGATCCCACTGTCAATCAACATTGTCCTTGCCATGTCTTCAAGAGTTCTATATTTCCTCTCCACAACACCATTTTGTTGAGGTGTTCTTGGAGCCGAAAAATTGTGAGTGATACCATTTTCAGTACAGAATTCATCAAATTTGGTATTGTCGAACTCTGTCCCATGATCAGACCCGATGCAGGCTACATTATTACCCATCTTCACTTGACGAAGGCAACAAACACTTCAAAGGTTTCATCCTTAGTTTTGAGAAACAGAGTCCAGGTGAATCTGGAGTAATCGTCAACTATAACGAAGATATATTTCTTTCCTCCCCTGCTTTCCACCCTCATGGGTCCACATAGATCCATGTGAAGAAGATCAAGTGACCTTGAGGTACTGACTTCCTTTTTGGGCTTGAATGAGGATATGACTTGCTTGACTTTTACATATGCATCACACACTTTGTGATCCTTGAAACTTGACTTGGGCAGACCACAAACCAGGTCCTTCTTGACCAATTTTTTCAGCAACGTGAAGCTTGCATGACCCAACCTCCTATGCCATAATTCAACATCATCATCAATAGCACTTAGATAGTTGAGATCACCATTCTGCAGAGACTCAAAATCAGCAACATAGATATTTTTGTATCTTTTTGCTATAAGCACCACCTCACCCGTCACTAGGTTTGTGACTGTACATATTTTTGACACAAATTCCACCTTGTTTCCCTTGTCACAGATCTGGGAAACACTTAGCAAGTTGTACTTCACCCCGTTCATGTAGTACACATTTTCGATTGAGTGTGAGAGAGACTTCACAATCCTTCCAACTCCTAGAATGTAACCTTTCTTGCCATTTCCAAAGGATACACTCCCTCCTTGTAGGGATTTAAGTAAAAGAAAAATATTTGTACTTCCAGTCATGTGCTTTGAGAAGCCACTATCCATGTACCATTGTAGGCTGCTTCCTTTCACTATTCCCTGCACAAAAAACTCAGGAGTTAGACTTAGGAACCAAAACGAGTTTGGGTCCCTTGTAATGAGGAAAAGGGTGAATGAGGGATCTTCTGGTCCAAGCAGGCATCATGGGTTTTTTATATGAGGGACCAGGTTCTCTACCAGTAGGTACTTTTTCAGCGAAAACTTTGTTTTTCCGTTGTGACTAAAATCTGGCCTTACGTTTTTCTTTAAAGTGCCTAGTGTTGCCACAGTGAGTGCAAAGCTAATTATCAGGTACAATAACATACTTGCTATGAGGGTTGTAGGGAATCTTTTCCCTTTAGAACCCAATCCCCTGCCTGTTTCCCCCATTGTTGGTGTATATGGCAGTGATAGCATCAGAGGACCAGGTCTACTTGAGTGATTTTTCAAGATCACTCTTCACTTTTCCTAGTTCTTCATGAAATTGTTTGTTTTTCTCAAGCTCAGCACACAGACTAGACTTCACTGAATTTAACTCATTTTCAAGCTTAATGTGTGCCTCTCTTGCAACTTCCTTTCCCTTTTGATAATTTTCAGGCCTACTCTCTATTTTAGGTTCCCCAATTGTTTCGTTCAAGTCCACTACCACCACTAATAGGTCATCTCTATCATGCACAATATTAGCAACTCTCTCAGTTAAGACTTCTTTTTCCTTTCTTACATACTCAAGGGTCTCTTTTAGGTCTACCACAGCAACCATTAGATCATATCTTTCATGTTCTATATTTATAATTTTTTCATCTAAGGCATCCTTCTCTTTCTTCAGGTTCTCAATTGTTTCCTTTAAATCAACAACAACGATTACTAAGTCATCTCTGGCTTGTTATGCTTCTCCTAACTCCACAGTTAAAGCATCTTTATCATTTATAAGACTGTGATAAGCATCAATTAACATATTTGCCAAAGACATGAGTTTTTTAGGAGAATAAGATTTCAGATTTCTCTGAACATCCAGAAAATTTACCTCATCATCGTCGTCATCTTCATCATCATCAGACTGAGCCATCAAGGAAAAGATTGAGTCATACTCAGTTGCTTCAGCATGATCATTTCCTTCTTCAGATTCGCTGCAGGAGTCTCCCCATGCAGCAAGAGCTTGCTTTACAACATTGTCAGCGGCATTCTTTCTCTTGAAGCGTTTATCAGGAACCGGGTTCCTCTTGGCTGCTTTGTCAAAGTTGTTTTTGTATTGATCTTGTTTTAAGAGAGGGCATTCCTTGATGAAGTGTCCTAGCTTGCCACATTTATGACAGGGTCATAATTTTTTGGCTTGCTAGAATTTCCCCTTTTTGGAATGCCTTCATTCCTGCGAACCATCTTCTGGAATCTTCTTGTCAAGTAAGTCATATCACCATCCTCACCACTTGAATCATTGTTGTCTATCTTGAGGACCAGGTTCTTCTCATTTTTGGGTTCCCTTCTTTCATTGTCCTTCTTCTTCTTCTTCTTCTTCTTCTTCATTTTATATGTTTTCAGATTGCTAACAAGTTCATCTATGGTCAGTGTCTGTAAGCCCTTTGCCTCTGTAATGGCGTTCACTTTGCTTTCCCAAGAACTGGGCAGAACACTAAACATTTTCCTGACAAGCTTGTTTCTTGGAATAGTTTCACCAAGAGAGTGAAGCTCATTAATGATGGAGGTGAAGCGAGTGTGCATATCTTGGATGGATTCATCATCTTTCATCCTGAAGAGCTCATATTCAGTTGTGAGCATGTCAATCTTGGATTGCTTAACCTGTGTTGTTCCTTCGTGAGCTTTCCGAAGAGCCTCCCAGATTTATTTTTCTGATTGGCATGCCGATATCCTGTTATATTTATCAGGACCAATGCCACAAACAAGAATTTTCTTTGCACGAAAGTTCTTTTCCATGGCCTTTCGATCGGCGTCATTGAATTCCTTCCTTGTCTTGGGAATGGCTACAGCTGGGTCCCCAAGATTCTTGGTGGGAACACAGGGTCCGCCACATATGACATCCCATAGCTCAGAATCTTCAGCCATGATGAAGTCGTGCATCCTAGTTTTCCACCATCCGTAATACTGTCCATTGAACCTAGGTGGTCTGTAAGTAGACTGGCCTTCTTCGAAGTTTGGAGGAGCAGCCATGAGGATCCTTTCTAGGTGTTGACCTGATAGAAAGAACCCGCTCTGATACCAATTGATAGAATATAAGGGTCCACCAAACTCTATAGAGAACCAAGTTCTCTATCGGTTCCACTAGAACACACGCACACAACAGTAAGTAAATGACAAGAGAAATTTTACGTGAAAAATTCCCAGCTCAACGGGATTAAAAACCACGACCTACCCTTGTAGGATTTTAACTTCACAACTGAGCAATTTTTAGATTACAACCTATGCAACCTAGGAATTAACCTCTTAATCCCTCACTAACTTGTAATACTCTATTACAAGCCACTTTGTAATAATTCTATTACAAAGACTTTACAACTCGGCTAACTCTAGCCAAGATTCAAACACAAAGGTTTAAGATTTACAAAGAGTTTCCTACAGAATACTTCTAAACAAGCTAAGTAGGAAATACAATTTAAGAACTATTACAAAGTTACAACTCAACTAAGGACATACAATGACTTGTTGTGGGGAACTGGTCTGTAGTAGTGTTGTTCTTTGTTCTTGATGCACTTGAGAATTGATTGCTTGATGATCAATGACCATGTGAGAGCTTCGATGATTTCTCTAAGTGAACAAGCGATTTGTTTTACCTTCCTTGATGTTAATAATGCATTTGTGACATCCCTATGATGATGTAAGCAAGGTAGGTAAAAGACACTCTCCATAAAGTTGACTGTTGCACTGTTTCAGCACTGTAGTGTGTGCATGCAACAACTTTACAACTGGGGCAATTGACTTGTACTGTTTCCTCGAGAAACGATAGTTATCTGTTCCTTTTGTTGTTCCTCTGACTCTGAAGAGTTGAAGCATATTCCAAGCTGGAACCTTTCGATCTTAAGGTCTTGAGGATATGTAACCGGTTCCTTATCTGGTTCTTGACAGTAAGTTTGTTAGATCATCAAAATATAAAGCAAGGTAGTTGTAACCTATCAAAATTCAAGTTACTGTAACTCTAATGGACGAGTTTTTATTTTTTCAAAAATATAGTCATAATAGCTTTATCAAAAAATAATACTAATTAAATACTTCTTATATATATATATATATATATATATATATATACCAAACAACCTTTTAAAAACTCATCATTCCACTTAATTCCCACTCTATCTTTTTCAAGTTTGATGGTATAAGGTAGAATATTAAGGATTAAATCTAGGATTAAATTCATACTATATTTATTTGACGGTATAAATTTATCCTAGGATAAATTATACCGTCAATCAGATACAGTATAAATTTAATCTCACACATTATCCCCGTACCAAACAACCCCTAATAAGTTAATTTTAAGTATTTGGTGTTTATGACTCTTTTTAACCCAAATAAGCTATCCATGGCCCTATCCGACCCTATTTAATTTAGCGCTATCTGAAAGATGGATAAAAACTGCACGACAATCGACTAATTATAATAGGATCGAAAGTTCAATCACAATGAAGATAGAGTGAAAAACGCAACCTATACTTTGATGAAACTTGAATGGAACAATTGCACTTGATCTTTGTCAATGATCAAGCTAAAAGGAACATGAACAAGCTAATGAATCTTAGTCACTAATTTAAAAAACAATATGGAAGTAGTTAGTGAATATCTTACTATATTATAAGTGGGAAGCCCCTAAGTCAAAAGTTAAATTACGAAAAAGTCCATAAAAAAAATTAATAGACCATTTTGCCCTGCACCATAAAGAGTAAAAATAGTTTGTTTAAATAATACTATATAAAATTAAGCATATTCAGAATATGTTATTTGTATATGATGTACTTATTTACTTGCTTTTAATGATTAAAACCCCAACGTAGCTCTTGGGAGTTACCGTGTTTTTTCATATGGAGCAATAACGTACAATGTATATGATAATTTTTATTTATAGTTTATATGTCATATATTTCTCTTTTTCTCATGTTCTTACATTTTTCTCTATTTTTTGTACAATCAAAATATAAGTTAGTACTTCAAGATTGGTTGAATATCCATAATATGATACAAAATTCACTTTGTTCAGAGAGTTGCCTAATCTAGGATTGTTGGACAAGTACAGCAAGAGCCGAGCTTCAAGGCTGCGGAATTAATAAAGTCTTTCCAAAATTTTTAATAATTGGTTACAGGAGAAAAAAGAGTTAGGCTAAGCACCTACTTTCTCTTCTTGCGTTCTATTGAGTATTTTTGCATATGGAGAAAGCTCTGGCTCTTTCTATGACTCAGTGAAGCAAATAATCACATATACTTCTTGATGTCAATTTTGCGCCGCACTTATATAAAGGGTTTCAATGTCTACACCAAGAGTTATGGGCACTCTATATTAACCACAACGATCGGAACATACACCAATAACACCGTCTATAAGAAACTATAGGTAAGATATTAATATATCACAGATTTACATCTGAGAACATCAAACTTTAACTCATTATAAATTTTATCCACCTAACTAAAATTATTAGTTCAATTGTAGGTTCACATGCTATGCTATATAATCATATGTCATTTGACAATCAAACCACTCGAATAGGCCAACCGTTCATCAATTTCAGCCAGTGTTTTAAAAGGCGTTTTCGAGGCGAGGCTCACTAAAAATGCCCCGAGGCGATGGTGTGAGGTGAAAATCTCAAGAGGCGTACGCCCAGCAATTCGGGGCGTACGCCCAGGCGTTTGAGGCGCGTTTTGGTAGTGAGGCGTAAGCCCCAGAGACCTTTTCAAATTAAAACAAAATTTGTTGAATAAGTCATTCATATAATACCCAAATTCTCAAAAGTCAGCTTGTAATTACTCAAAAGTTTTAAAAAGAAACTCAAATGTATTAAATTTAAAAGCCAAGACCTTTTTTATTGATTGAAGCCCTAATATTTATGGTCTTTCCCAATTCTTTATCTTGTCCGCTAGTATGCTAATATCTCCCAAAAGCAACGAATATTCAATTTGTTTTTACAAATACAAAGAGAACTTAGCAGCAAGATCAAAGTTCAAATTGCAGGTTAGTCATCCTTTTAGTTCCTCCATGTAGAAAACATTATTCTTTCGACTCAAGTTACTTGTGCTTGTAAGTAGCGTATAATATATATATATATATATATATATATATATATATATATATAAAGTTTTCTTTAATTTTTATGCGATTTTACCTGTTTATAAATACTTACGGTAATTATATTATTTTATAAAATATTAAAAATTAAATACCCATGGGGATTACGCCCCGTGCCTCGGGGCTTACGCCTCGCTGAGGCATGTGTAAAACGTCTCGCCTTATGCCCACACCTTTTAAAACATTGATTTCATCTTGTACTTTTTCCTTCAAATTTACTTTTACTCCTTACATTATTGTTTTCATATAATTTATACTGTTTGTACTACTTAACATGGGACACACGTGCAACGCACGTAATCAGAGACTAAGCTAGTTATTAATATATGTCTCAAAACTCTTTGTATAGTTAAGTGAATGTAAAAAGTTAAAGTTTGCGAATGCACAAAATAAAATTGTAAATAGAATTGTGTTAGTGTTTTGAAGGAATCTTAAAAGTTGAAACATGTTATATTTGATGGAAAAACAGCTATGAACAGCGGAAACAAATAGCCAGGATTACTTGCATGTAATATAGACAACACACAATCACAGATTTAATCAAACGTAAAATCGATATTAATTGGAACAAAGAAAGCATTGTTTTGCTCATAAAACTGTGCAGGAGCTTCCTTGATAATGCTCCCGCTCTTCAGTTTTCCTCAATTCATTCTATTTTTTTGCTATTTTATATACTCCACTATTTTTATGTTATCTTTGTCTGATTAAAATCCTATGCCTCGGCATTTGGTAAGGACTGCACTTTTAGTTTCCTCAGCTTTCACCTTTGTCATTGTTAAATTCGTTGATCTTACCCTCATGTTTAGCTGAATATATAATCAACTTAAATTTGTCCGAATTTTGATCTAAATTCAACTATCTTCCAGCACCACTCATTAGCTAGTTTAGGAATAGAGAATTGAATCAACAATTGAGAAAAGAATGAAGGGACTTCAGAAGTTGCTATATGTTGGAATAGCAACTTAAATGTATCTTGGAAGTGGAAAACATGAAAAAGGAGGAGTGCCTTAACTTTAGACAAACCATTAATTTAGCATAGTACTCTCTCAGCCATCAATGTTTGCAATTTAGTTGTTTGTTAAGGTGTGATACATTAATATTTATCTCGGACAACAGAATCCCAACCTTGTGGAACGATGATGTTTGACATCAAGCAGTTATAGAAAAACAACCATATAACACAGTCGTCTCGTCCTGGCCTCCCTAAGAAGGTTTGTCCAGTTACAAAAACGCCACAATTTTTTAACACGAAACCACTTCCATCATCACTGCTTAATCTTCCTTGTTATATATATGCCGATCAACCCACCTAAGGCTCCTGCATTTACTGATATGGTACATCTCTGCATATATACAAGCAATTATTTCACTTACTAAATGTATATCCCTTTGGCAGAACATAAGAAACAAAAATTACACTCTATGTTATTGGAGAAAATAATAAGGTTAATGTATATAATTGGACATTTGCTGGTGGAAATGTAAGCTTCTCTTGCAGAAAGGTCTGTTGTGCGAACGTACAGGGTTTTATTCGTTCGTGTTTGATTGTTTTCTTTCATTTTGCAAGGTACATTAAGGTGTATATCACTTCATTGCACTCAGCAGTGAACTGACTGAGCAGATGTTCGCTTGCTTGCTATGTTTTCAAGGATTGATGCCATAAGATCAGCTTATGGTGTGTCAGTCTCCCAAAATCTAATGAAATTAGAAGTTTGTAGTGTTGGTCCGTTGTAATCAGTTTTGTTTTAGATGGAACAATTACTCTGCACATCCTATCTTTTTAATGGCCTCATTATGTTTCCTATCTCATTAAACTCAGAAAAAATCTTGTTCATGAAATGGTTCATACAGATTCACTGGACACTCTTGGAAGGCTGCGCGCATACATTGTTTTTAATGTGATCACTTGAGGTACCTTATCCTTGTTATATGTCAGCTCGGATTTCAGTTGTTTGGTGCAGAAGAAACCATTTAAAAGACTAAAAGAAGTTTCTTGCTGGATCTTTACTCATGTACATTTCTTGTCGCGATTCAGGAATATGAAGATGCAATAGTACTCGAGACTCACAATGCAGGGAATATAGAAGCAAAATAAATTGCATTCCTACAATGCTGGCATAAAGTAGGTAAGACAATACATGAGGAAAGCATAGCTAATCAGCACTCTAAAGATGGAGGACTTAGTGTTGTACGAGTGAAAACTTCATTTTATGTATTTGATCTAGTCAACAACAATAGAGCCTTTGATGGTTGTGACGTGTCGTGACGACTCCAAAAGGTCGAGGCCAAGGTTGAAGGATGAAGTGATGCTGAGGTCAAGCAGAGTTAGCAGCTGGCGAGGACGAGGACAAGCTCCCCTTCTGGGTACGAAGTGGCGACCAGTCGAGGTTTTAGATTCCCGCAGGAATATTCTAAGGATATTCCTTCTTGTTGTACTTTCTAGGGTTTCGTGGCCCATGTTCCCATATAAATAGGAAAAGACGAAGGTAAGAGGGGCATTGGACCTTTTGTAAAGAATATCATCAACATTCTCTGTGCAAGATTCTCACTTTATTGAATAGAAACAAAGCTTGACTTTACATTTTCCTACTTTTATCCCTCTTCTCTCGATCCAAGAAGGATCGGAATATACGTTTGTTTATCATCATCCATCATTATCAGAAAGACACCTGGGGAATTCATCCTTGTCGGGTTATCTTTGTCTCATTTACTATTTGAAAGTCATTTATTGCTCTTTTTTTATATCTTCTAAGTCATTATTGCTCCATTATTGTCCCAAGTTGTTTTACTTAATGTTATACATTAAATATTCATTGTAAAATACTAGATCTATTCTTGAATATTAATATTGACTATGATTAGCCCTATTTTTCAATAAATCTAATTGTAAAAAATTAAAATCTATTTTTTGGGTCATACATGTGTCACTGAAGACCCCAAGACTCTTCTTGAAATCTCCTATACTCATCTCACTAATGTTCCCTTTCTATTATTTCTTTCACAAGTATCACCCATTTTGTTGCCAATGTTCTGGAAAAGCTGTATAATATTTTTGATAGATGTCAAACAGAATGTCTTCTTTTCCATTTGCTGTGCAATTATTTGGTTGAAAAAAGAGCATAACCCTGTACTGATGTACAAAGACAGCTGATGATCAGATCTTAGTGGTACTTTCCCTCAGATATTTTTTGGCCCACGTACTTTATCACATGTTGAAATAGTGATTTTAATGGTTGAAGCATGTCCGTTAGTAGTAATAGCTTCTTGTTTTGTATGGACCAGCTAGGAACACAATTAGAGGGTGAAGAAGGGGCTTAACAAACAACAATCAAAAAGTGACCAACTTTGTAGCAAATGGTAGGTGGGACATAGAGGCTTTGCTGCAACATGTTGGTACCTGGATATCCAATTAACCCAGGTATTTGGTTTCTAATGGAATCTGCTATGGTTCTCAACTCATCAACATAGGATCTAGTTAGAAGATATAAGCAGGAAAACTACACATATAAGATTAGCTTTTTTGCTATGAAAGGTATGGAATAGGAAGCCAACTCTAGATGACATTTTGCAGCAAAGTGAGAAAGTACAAGAGGGGGAAGGAGGGGGACTGAATTTTAGCCGATTTAAAAATCTTAGCTGACTGAGTGTAAGTTTAGCCGACTAGACTTTGCACAGTGAATGATTTCAGTAGAAATGAACTGAATGAACAGAAAGGTAAGGAAGACACAATAATTTTTATACTGGTTCAGTACCGGTGTGGTACCTATGTCCAGTTCCCTTGGGTCACAAGGGTTCTCTTAGATCTTTGATAAAATTTTACAGTAGTGATGGTTTTAGTACATTCACCATCAACGATATACATCAACACTGATTTTTGCAATGTTGACACAACTCTTGTTTTGTGTTTTAAACTCATCCTATCTTTTGTGACACTTGTAAATTCAAGAATACAATGTTTGTACTAAGAACTAGAAAGTCTTAGAAACAGATGATGTAGTTGCGTAATCGTCTTCTTGAGTTTGCCAGTCTTCTTATAAGAGAGTTTGAGTAGCCTTTGCAGATTGATCTTTGATTGAGGCACAGAATCCCTTAAGAGATTTGACCTAAGGGGTGCCTCCGAATCCTGCACAAGAGATGGACTGGATTCGTTTACGTCCTTCCCTTTCATATCCATATTCAAGGGAGTTATTTGTGGCTTGATTTGGTTGATCAATCTTCAGTATCTTCATATTCTAAATCATTCCTTGAAATACGACATGATATTCTTTAGCAGCTGCACTTGATATGTTTCCTTCTTGAAAGCCTCGATGTCATTTGATTTAGCCTTGACTTCCTTTAGCACATGGACTTGATTTTGTTTCCTTTTTTATGGCTTTGACTTCCTTTGATTTAGCATTATTCTTGTTGCCTTGATCTCGTTTCTTTTCTGATGTCCTTACTAAAAGGACTTCCTTTGAAGTAGTGTTACCTCCTAATTTCCTGCAATTAAATAGATACAATTATATTTGCACTGTTGTCATCATTGAAACATAGGTGTAACAATCTCTCCCTTTTTGATGATGACAATGAAAAATGAGTAAACAAAGTATACTTCCCTTTCATAGCTTAAGATGCCTGCTTCCCCTGAGTTGTTGATTGATTTACTCAACACTGCTCCCCCTGAGTTGTTGCTCTGGTTTACTCAATCACGTTTCTCCCCCTTTTACATCAATCAAAAAGAGAAAAAAAAATAAGTGTAGACATAACATACAAAATAAGGTAGATAATAGACAAAGTAGTTAGGGTAGCAGAGGTTATGCCTTCAGTAGAGGCACAAAGTAATGGTTCTTACAGACCAACACAAAAGTAGTTCACAAAATAAAAGCAAGTAATGACAAAAAAAATTATTTTTAACACACATACACTGCCTTAGTTCCTCCCCAGAAAGTACATCAGGGTATTGATCACTTTGTTGCAGAAAGAGTCATAGGAGATTTCAACTTCTTTGGTGATTTTGTCCATCTTTTCTGTCATGGAGTTGAATGCCCTGATTCCTTGCCTCATCGTGGCTCCCATGTCCATCCTAGCTTGGCCGCATCTGTAGTTGTTTCTTTGGTGACTTCCTTGATCTTGTCCACCTGTTCTTTCATTGCAATGAGCAGGATTTTTACCCCATCTAGACTTTGCTGAATCTGCTGTAGGTTGTTAGTGGCAGTCGACTGAGGCTTTGTTGGTTCAGTAGATGCTTCGACCTGCACTGGAGCAATTACAACTTTGGCACGCCTGACCCATCTATCGTCACTTAAGGTGTAACCCATCATAGCAAAGGCTGTCTTATAATAGGCACTAGTAGTGTGCTTGGGCGAGAAAGGTGCCAAGTCAACCTTCATTACTTCAAAAATATATGAGATGAGAAAACCATAGGGTAAACAAGCAGCAGAAGAGGATATATCCCTGATACTTTCAAGCATATACTAATGAATCCACATGAACCAGTCAAGCCTTTTATTGTTCACAAGACAGTAAAGAGTAAAAATATCTCTATTAGTCAAAGTGATGAGGGACCCAGTTCTAGGAAGTAAGGTAGTGGCTATCATGTGGGATAACATGCGGTGTTCAAACTTGAGATTTCTAGGACCAATGTCAGGAGGGTTATCAGACAGAAAAGCTTTTGCCTCTTCTAAGGAAACTTCAAAGTCTTTAGGCCAGGAATTTTGCACAAAAACATCATAACCGTGAAACTTAGCAGAAAATATCTTCTCAAATTGATAGGAATCAAGAACAATCTAAGTGCCTAAAACCATGGACTCCAAGTCATCTTTGTCATTAACAAACAGATTTGCATAAAACATCCTCACAGGCTCATCATACATAGAATTTCCAATAGTATCAAACAAAGGAGAAAGACGTTGAAAGTCAAAAATAGCAATCACATCACAGTGCAAATAGATTTAGATTTATAGGACTCAAACCTTGATTTCTCACTTGGTCCATATAAGTTCAGTTTGTCCTCTGGCCTAAAATCTGTGCTTTTCACTTTCCCTTTCTTGCATGCAGGCTTTTTGGGGGTTTGCTCCATAGGCCTTTTTCCTGCCTTTTTCTGGCTAATAGGAAGATCCTCCGATGATTCACTGCTTTCATTATCGGTTTTGAGGAAGTCTAAATCAAGGGATGATTCAAGGTCGACGGTTTCTTCAGGGTTGTGTGTTTTCTGAAATCGTCTGCTTCGTCTTGTGGCAGTGGAAGATGAAAGGTTTTTCTTTGCCATGGTAGAGGAATTTTGTGAGAAGATATGAAGAATGAGAAAGGAAGGTGATACTTATCTAGGCTTTTGGAAGGTTGAAGAGTTGCATTGGTTAAGGGAAAAGTCAGGTACAGAAGGAAGTGTGACACTTCTGAGGAGATGCTTTGGCGACACCAATGGAAGTGTAATAATGACACTCACATCAAAATTAATACACTCATCAATTAAGCAAACTAAGAAAGGAAGTAAAATATTTTATGAAAGAATTTTTACGTAATAGACGTAATACCAATCTTTTTGCGTAGTAGAAAAAATCTTTCTTCCAAAAGAGGTTTTGTAAAAATATCAGCAAATTGAGAGTCAGTATTAATGAATTTTAACATGATATCAACTTTTGCAACATGATCACGGATAAAATGATGCTTAATCTCTATATGTTTTACCCTAGAGTGATGCACATGATTTTTTGACAAACATATAGCACTTGTATTATCATAGAATATAGGAATAGAGGTAAGGAATAAATCATAATCGAGAAGTTGATGCATGATCCAAATAACTTGTGTA
Source organism: Nicotiana otophora (assembly GCA_000715115.1). NCBI lineage: Eukaryota > Viridiplantae > Streptophyta > Magnoliopsida > Solanales > Solanaceae > Nicotiana > Nicotiana otophora. The sequence continues at coordinate 61,008 of AWOL01S0024626.1, read as the reverse complement.
CAACAACTTCCAACAGCAAAATATTCTGCCTCAGTAGTTGACAAGGCAACACAATTTTGTTTCTTGCTATGTCATGAAATTAGTGCATTTCCCAACAATTGGTATGTGCCACTAGTACTTTTCCTGTCAATCCTATCACCTGCAAAATCTGCATCTGAAAAACCTTTTAAAACAAAATTGTTAGAATGAGCATATCGTAATCCTAATTCAGTGGTTCCAATAAGATATCTAATAATGTGTTTAACTGCAGTAAGATGGGATTCTTTTGAAGCTGACTGAAACCTTGCACATTTAAATACACTGAACATTATATCTGGTCGACTAGCAGTGAGATATAATAAAGATTCAATCATTACTCTATACATAGTTTCATCCACACTTTTTCCATTCTTGTCTTCTTCAAGAGTAGTTGTTGGACTCATTGGAGTTCCAATAGACTTTGCATTCTCCATACCAAACTTCTTTATAAGTTCCTTGGTGTACTTGGTTTGGCTAATAAAAATACCATTAGGAGTTTGTTTGATCTGTAGTCCAAGAAAGAAAGTTAGCTCTCCCATCATGCTCATTTCGAATTCTCCTTCCATAATGTGAGCGAATTCTTCACATAATACAGAGTTAGGGCTTCCAAAAATAATATCGTCAACATAAATTTGAGTAATAAGTTTACCTGAATTTGAGTGCTTAATGAACAGGGTTGTGTCGATATTACCTCGTTTGAAACCTTGATTTAGGAGGAAGAACTTAATCTTTCATACCAGGTTCGGGGGGCTTGCTTTATTCCGTATAGAGATTTAGACAGCTTGAATACATGGTTTGAGAAGCTGTCACTTACAAAGACAGGAGGTTATTTCACGTATACTTCTTCAGAGATGTATCCATTTAGGAAGGCACTTTTTACATCCATTTAAAATAGTTTGAATCCTTTATGAGCAGCAAAAGCAAGTAGTATTCGAATAGACTGTAATCTTGCTACAGGTGCAAAAGTTTCATTGTAGTTGATTCCCTCTTGATGAGAATAACCTTGAGCAACTAGCCATGCTTTGTTACGAACGTCTTGACCAGACTCATTCAACTTATTTCTAAAGACCCATTTAGTTCCTACAATGGAAGCATTTGATAGTTTTAGAACCAAGTCCCACACTTTATTTCTTTCAAATTGATCAAGATCACCTTTCATAGCTTTGATCCAGTAGTCGTCTTTAAGGGCTTCATCAACCTTCTTTGGCTCAAGTTGTGATATTAAGGCCATGTGAGAGTTGAACTTCTGAGATCTTCTGGTTGTGATACCCTCTTATATATTTCCAATGATGAACTTGTGAGGATATCCAGGTTGACTTTTCCATTCATTTGGAACATTCGTGATTAGCTCCTTCTCCACAGCGGTTGACTGTTCAGCAGAAGATGATTCCTGGATTTCAATGTGTCTTTCAGTTGACTGATTCTGCTGACTGGTCGACTGATCGTGACTGTCTTTTCCTGCAACAACATACTTTGGTACAATAGAGATTTCCTTATCTTTAGGAAGTGTTTTATTCTTTGAGCGAGAGTTAGTATCCACAAAACAACATGAATAGATTCTTCAATGCATAAAGTTATTTTATTGTAAACTCTATATGCTCTACTTGAGGGAGAATATCCAAGAAATATACCTTCGTTGCTTTTTGGATCAAACTTACCCAAGTTGTCTTTTCCATTATTGTGAATGAAGCATTTGCATCCAAATGGGTGGAAGTAACTGATGTTGGGTTTCTTACCATTCCATAGATCATATGGAGTCTTTTTAAGAATGGGTCGAATAAGACATCTGTTGATAATATGATATTTTGTGCTTACAGCTTCTGCCCAGAAGTGGTGAGGTAGAGAGTTTTCCACAATCATGGTTCTTGCCATGTCCTGTAAAGTTCTATTTTTATGTTCTACCACTCCATTCCATTGAGGTGATCTTGGCGAAGAGAAGTTGTGAGAAATTCCTTGAACGTTGCAGAAGTTTTCAAATGCTCTGCTCTCGAACTCTCCTCCATGGTCACTTCTGATAGTGGAGATATAGTATCCCTTTTCACGTTTTAACCTCTTATAGAAGACTTCAAAATTCCTTAGAGCTTTATCTTTATGACTCAGAAAAATAACCCAAGTGAAACGAGAAAAATCATCTACGATAACAAAAGTGTATTTTCTACCACTAATACTAGCAGTTCTAGTTGGACCAAATAAATCCATATGCAAGAGTTGAAGAGGTTTAGTAGTAGAAATAATGTTTTTGATTTTGAAAGATGAACGAGTTTGTTTTCCTAATTGACATGCATCACAAATATGATCTTTTGAAAAATCTAGTTTTGGAAGACTAATGACAAGATCACGTTTAGAAAGTTTTTGAATAGTATGCATCCTAGCATGGCCAAGCTTCCTATGCCATACCCAGGGATCATCAATTATAGATCTAGACAAATTTGATTACCAAGACTGTCTATATTACTGATAGTATAGACATTTATGTCTCTATTACCAGAAAGAATAACTTTACCTGATTCGTCTTCAGTAAACCAACGATGTTTTTTTAAAATGAACCACATAGTCATTGTCACATAGTTGACTGATACTGAGAATATTGTAACCAAGTTCATCAACCAGGTATACTTCGTCTACATCACATGTTGGGATGAGAGGAACTCTTCCAACTCCAATTATATTTCCTTTTGATTTGTCTCCAAACGTGACAGTTCCTCCATCTAATTTGATGACCGTCTTGAACAGTTATTTGTCACCAATCATATGTATGGAACATGCGCTATCAAGATACCATTTCCCTTTTCTATTCTTCTTGCGTTATTCCTGCAGAAAAAGAGAATTACTTGTTTTTAGACACCCAAGCTTGCTTGGGTCCTGAATGGTTAGTATTCTGAGTATTAGCTTGACTGGAGGGCTTGGGTCGCCAGACCCATCTCCTATTGTTCTTGAACCTGCAATGATTAGAAGTATGACCAAGTTTTCCATAGTAGAAACATGAGGGATTATTGGAGTTTTCAGAGACATTTTCTCCTCTGATTCTAAACCTGAAATGGTCAGAGATTTGCCCATGTTTACCGCAATAAGTACATGAAGAAAGATTTCTAGTTCTAGGTGGAGGATTGTGAGGAACAAATTGATTTGATCTAGTTGAGCTATGACTGGTGGATTTTCATAATCCATTCAGTTGAAGTTGAAGTTCATTAACTTCATCTTGAAGCGTATCTCTTTCAATTGCACATACTTCTAACTTCAGAGCCCAATCTTTCTTTTCTCTTTGGATTTTTCGAAGTTCATTCAGAACTTTCTCAAGATCTACAAGAGCAATGTCAATAAATTCTTGAAGTTCATGACAATTAGGACATGTAGGAAGACGTACCTCACTTGTACCTTAGTCTGCCATGAGATCAAGTTCACGTGAGTTTTCATCGCTATCTCCATCGATGGCCATAAAACACATGCTGGCGATTTCTTCATGGTCAAATTCTTCTTCATCACTCCAATCTCCAAAGGATTTCTTATTTTGAAAGTTCGTGCTGAGTTTCTTTTTCAGTTCAGGGCATTCAGCTTGAATGTGTCCATGTTTTCCATATTCATATCATCTTCCATCATTTTTATCATTATCATTGTTCATCCTTCCTTTTATGAAGTTTGATTTACATCTACTACTATTTCAGTTTTACCTCATCATGCTTGTTACAACTTGAGAGAGCATAGCTATATTTTCATCTTGTTCTCCTCCTTCCTCTTCCTCTTCATTTTCTGGTTCAGCCACAGTTGCTTTGAATGCATCTGTCTTCTTCTTTTCTTGTTGAATCTACTTGTCTAAGTGTGTTTTCGCAAATACAATTAGATCACCTCTAAGTTCATCATAGGATATCTTGTCAAGATCTTGATATTCTAGAGCAATGACTTTAGGTTGCCAAATCGTGGGAAGACTTCTTAGAATTTTTCTGACTTGTTCTCCGCTTTTGATTGGTCGACCAAAACACTTTAAATCTCCAAGGATTTTGCTGAACCTGGAGAACATTTCCTCTACTAATTCTCCATCCTTTATTTGAAATAATTCATAGTCTCTAACTAGGAGATTGATCCTTATTTCTTTCACTTTGTTGGTTCCTTCATATGTGACCTCTAATTTATCCCACATTTCCTTTACAGTTTCACAGCTTGATATCTTTTCATATTCTTCTCCATTGATAGCAATGTACAAAATATTTTTTGTTTTATCATTCAATGTTATGACGGCTGATTGTTCTTTAGTGTAATCATCTAAATCAAGTGGATCAGTTGATACTATGACTTGACCATTTTCATCTTTCTTTGGCGAAATTGGAAGATTTCCCTTTTTGATCAAGTGCCAAACTTTAATGTCATATGACATAGTTTAGGTCTCCATACGTACTTTCCAATGAGAAAAATATTGGTCGTTAAATTACGGGGGTCGTACTTGAGAATTTCCTTCTTGAAATAGCGCTTCAGCGACTGTATTTGTTCCCATGATCTTTTCCTCACTTGCTGTTAAGCAAAGTTTGTAAGCCTTGCTATGATACCAATTGAAAGTACAGGAGGG
>AWOL01S0024626.1:39519-56125 GCA_000715115.1 Nicotiana otophora | reverse complement strand
GGGGGGGGGGGGTTGTAGCCGATTTAAAAATCTTAGTTAACTGAGTGTAAGTTTAGTCGACTAGACTTTGCACAGTGAATGATTTCAGTAGAAATGAACTGAATGAACAGAAAGGTAAGGAAGAACCAACAATTTTTAATGGTTCAGTTCTGTTGTAGTACCTACGTCCACTTCCCTTGGGTCACAATAGTTCTGTTAGATATTTGATTAATGTTTACAATAGTAATGGTTTTAGTACGTTCACCATCAACGATATACATCAACAGTGATTTTTGCAATGTTGACACAACTCTCATTTTGTGTTCTAAACTCTTCCTATCTTTTGTGATACTTGCAGACTCAAGAATACAGTGCTTGTACTAAGAACTAGAAAGGCTTAAAAATAGATGATGTATTTGCGTAATCGTCTTCTTGAGTTAGTCACTCTTCTTATAGGAGAGTTTGAGTAGATGTTGCAGATTGATCTTTGATTGAGACACAGAATCCTCTAAGAGATTTGACCCAAGGGGTGCCTCCGAATCCTGCACAAGAGATGGACTGGATTTGTTTACGTCCTTCCCTTTCATATCCATATTCAGGGGAGTGATTTATGGCTTGATTTAGTTGATCAATCTTCAGTATATTCAGATTCTAAATTGATGATTTTAACTTCAATACCACACAAGAAGGGGGGGAGGGGGTGATTTGTGTGGTACCCAATTTTTCTCCTAAACTGATTATAGGTGGACTGGGTTTTTCCATGTGTTCCTTAACCTACTATTGCTGAAATAGTAAATGCAGAAAATAAAGAACACAAGCATTTTACGTGAAAAACACCTGGCTCAAAAGGTGAAAAAACTACGACCTACTTCCCAGTAAGAGTTTCCCAAACTCTTCTACTAAATCATTCAGCAAAAAACTGCATTTACAAAATACTTTTGTAAACCTAGGATTAACTCTAATCCTGTTGTGGCAAACAACCTCTAACTGTTTCAACAACTTCAAGTTAACTCTAACTTGAATGCTCTCNATGACTTGAGTGGTGGGGACTGATGTTGGGGTGTTATTGTGTGGCATGATGTTTAAGGAATGTTGATGTTTTAACTTCAATACCACACAAGAGGGAGAGTGATCTATGTGGTACCCAATTTTTCTCTTAAGCTTATTATAGAAGGACTGAGTTCTTCTATGTGTTCCTTAACCTACTATTGCTGAAATAGTAAATGCGGAAAGTAAAGAACACAAGTATTTTACATGGAAAACACCTGGCTCAAAAGGCGAAAAAACCACGACCTACTTCTCAATAGGATTTTCCCAAACTCTTCACTAAATCACTGAGCCAAACACTGCATTTACAAAACACTTTTGTAAACCTAGGATTAACTCTATTCCTGTTGCGACAACCAGCCTCTAACTGCTGTGACAACTTCAAGTTAACTCTAACTTGAATACTCTAAGTACCTATTACAATTGCCTCTAGATAAAGCTGAAAGGTACAAAATGAAAACACCTACTACAATTGAACTAGAATAAAAGACAGACACTTGGAGCTGGTTCTTCAATCTGGTTCATGTAGCTTCAGGTTTGCACACTTGAATCACACATGAATTGCTTGCAAAATGCCTTGCTATTTTGCTCTCAATTCACGTTTAACTTCTTCTTTTGTGCATGCATGTAGAATGAGAACATTCTGCAATATATAGAGTTAGTAGATGAAGAAATAACTAGAGTTCTAATGCTACTCTTCCTTGATGGAAGAGTTCTAGTTGATCTCAACTTCTAACTCCTCCCTTATCTTGGATAGTATTCTCTTTGATTAAACAGTCCTTCTACTTATCAATTATGCAACCTTTTCGATCAAGAGATATGAATTTTATCAAGTTAAGCTTATCTCCCTCACGTACATCACACATGCTCGAAGTTGCCCGTGTCTATGCACACAAGGGATGGACCCAGTTCATGCTTGAGCTTCCTTTGTCAATCTTCAAAACTAACCTTCACTTAGGCCAACAAATGCCCCCTTTTTGATGATGACAAACTCTGTGCTTTTCATAAGCTTAGGCTCTGTTACTTAGCTCAACATCAACAAAATGTTAGAAACATTTTTCCTTTTTATCACTTATCATCAAGGACCAGGTTCATTAGGTTATAAAAATCAATGTTCAAAGTGTAAATCACAACCTTTTTCCCCCTTTTGGTATCATCGAAAAGTTTGCATAAAAAAGGTACGATACCTATATTTTAACACTTACTCATGGCCACTGGGGATACTTCAAATACAATCATGGGTTAATCATCATAGATCAAGCTAAGAATTTTAACCATCAAATAAATACAAACAAACAGTTAGAGCAAAAGACAGTGAACTTCATTGATGATTGATAAGATTCTACCATAAAGCATAAGAAGAAATAAAAACACTGGAAACATGAGCAAAAGAAACAAAACAAATCCCGAACTGGGTCACTTATTGATCTACACTAGGCTAGGAGGCTTCAGGCTGGGAAGGACTAGGTGCTTGGTTTTTGGCTTTGAGAAGTTTCAACATATTCTGAAGAATTCCATCATTCTTCTCATTTTCTCTTGCCAGTTCAGTTCTGAGAGCATCTCTCTCAGTCTCCACCTGTAACGACCCGTCCGGTCATTTTGAAAGTAATAGCCCCGATCCCCTATTTACTATTTTCCCCGTACCTTTTCTGCTTATGTGACTTGTCGGGAGGCTTCATTTTGGTTTTGGAGTGTTTTGGGACACTTAGTCCCTAAAACGGGAGCTTCCTTTGTCAATCTTCAAAACTAACCTTCACTTAGGCCAACAAATTCCCCCTTTTTGATAATGACAAAATCTGTGTTTTTTATAAGATTAGGCTCTGTTACTTAGCTCAATATCAACACAATGTTAGAAACATTTTTCCTTTTTATCACTTATCATCAAGGACCAGATTCATTAGGTTATAAAAATCAATGTCCAAAGTGTAAATCACAACCTTTTTCCCCCTTTTGGCCTCATCAAAAAGTTTGCATAAAAAAGGTACGATACCTAGATTTTAACACTTACTCATGGCCACTGGAGCTACTTCAAATACAATCATGGGTTAATCATCATAGATCAAGCTAAAAATTTTAACCATCAAATAAATACAAACAAACAGTTAGAGCAAAAGACAGTGAACTTCATTGATGATTGATAAGCTTCTACCAGAAAGCATAAGAAGAAATAAAAACACTGGAAACATGAGCAAAAGTAACAAAACAAATCCCGAACTGGGTAACTTGTTGATCTACACTAGGCTAGGAGGCTTCAGGCTGGGAAGGATTAGGTGCTTGGTTTTTGGCTTGGAGAAGTTTCAACATATTCTGAAGAATGCCATAATTCTTCTCATTTTCTCTTGCCAGCTCAGTTCTGAGAGCATCTCTCTCAGTCTCCACTTGTAACGACCCATCCGATCGTTTTGAAAGTAATAGATCTGATCCCCTATTTACTATTTCCCCCGTACCTTTTCTGCTTATGTGACTTGTCGGGAGGCTTTGTTTTGGTTTTGGAGTGTTTCGGGACACTTAGTCCCTAAAACGGGAGCTTAAGTCTTAGGATTTTGACCATAGTCAGAACTGTGTGAAGACGACTCCGGAATGGAGTTTTTTTGGTTTTGTTAGCTCTGTTGGGTGATTTTGGGTTTAGGGACATGTCCGGATTATGTTTTGGAGGTCCGTAGCTTATTTAGGCTTGAAATGGCGAAAGCCAAATTTTTGGAGATTGGACCGGTAGTAAAAATTTTGATATCGGGGTTGGATTTCAATTATGGAAGTTGGTGTACGTCCGTAATGTCGAATAAGACTTCTGTGCAAACTTTTGGGGTCAATCGGACATGGTTTGATTGGTTTCGGCATCGGTTGTCGAATTTGGAAGTTTGAAGTTTTTTAAGTTTGAATCGGAGGATGATTTATGATTTTTGCATTGTTTGATGTGGTTTGAGGGCTCGACTAAGTTCGTATGGTATTTTAGGATTGACTGGTATGTTTGGTCGAGGTTCCGGGAGCCTCGGGTGAGTTTCGGCTTCTTAACGAATTGAGTTTGGGACTTATGCAATTGCTGGAGCTGTTGTACCTGGTGTAATCGCACCTGCGCACTTTGGGCCGCAGAAGCGGTTTTGACCCTATCCAGCTGGGACCGCAGGTACGGCCATAGATCCGTAGAAGCGGAAGAGAAGCGCAGATACGGATTCAGTCCCCCTTAAGTGATTTTTGCACTTGCGATGGAATTTCCGCAGGTGCGGTTCTCGCAGAAGCAAGATTTCTGGGCAGAAAAGTGGAAGAATCGAGGGTTTGATTCATTTCTTCTTTTTTGGATGTGGGAGCTCGGGAATTGGCAATTTTTCAAGGGATTTTCAGAGAGAGCTTTGGGGTAATGATTCCTAACTCGTTTTTGGTTGTATTTCATTAATCTATAGTTGTTTTCTCCATTTAATTTTGGATTTGGATTGAAAGGTTGGGATAATGGGGGAAACGTTCCCTAACCAAATTTCTGAGTTTTGATTGGGATTTAAACATCAGATTTGGATAATTTTGGTATGAGTAAACTCGTGAGTGAATGGATGTTCGTATTTTGTGACTTTTATCCGATTCCGAGACATGGGCCCGGGTCAACTTTTTAGGACGGATTTCGGAAATTTTATTAAAGTCTTGATTTCATTAATTAGATTAGTTTATTATAGTTGTATTTATGATATGCAATTGTGTTTGGCTAGATTTGGGCCATTCGGAGTCGGATAATCGAGGAAAGGGAATTCTTACGGATTGATTGAGCTTGACTCGAGGTAAGTGGATTGTCTAACTTTGTGTGGGGAAAATCCCCTTAAGATTTGGAACTATTGTGATATGTGAGCGCTGTGTACGTGAGGTGACGAGTACGTACACAGGCTAGTTGTGGTAAAACCCGATTTTCTTACTAAGCAGCAACATGTTTTCCTTTTATTTTGAGTTATACCATTTTAATGAATATTAATCTATTTTCATTCTTAATTGAGTTATTCCAATATGTGTAGCTATCCTGTTTAGTCTAATACAACATGTCTACATGTCTTAATTATTTATGTGAACTCTGTGCAGTATGCTTAGTGAATTTCCTGCTTCTTCCTTGACTGGTACTTAGTCTAAATCGTAAGATTTCGTGATGTAGTTGTATTTCTATTGTTTGCGTTGCATATTTACTTTGGAACTACAGAACGGTATTCCGGGAGATCCCACTGTACTGCATATTTACTTTGGGACTACGGAATGGTATTCCGGGAGATCCCCCTGTCTTGCATATTTACTTTGGGACTACGGAACGGTATTCTGGTAGATCCCCCTGCATATTTACGTTTAGGACTACGAGACGGTATCTCGAGAGATCCCCTGTTGTGTTTCTGTGTATTGAGCTATTACCTTCTATGATTTCATTGTTGTTAAATTTTAGCCTTTATTTTATTGCGGTATTTCACTCTATATTGTTTTATTATATATTTACCAATATAGCCCTGACCTGACCTCGTCACTACTCAACCGGGGTTAGGCTTGGCATTTACTAGGTACCATTATGGTGTACTCATGCTACTCTCTGCACATGTTTTTTGTGTGCAGATTCAGGTGCACCTTATCAGCCGCACTATCAGTGAGCTGGGACAGCTTTGGAGACTTCAAGGTATATCTGTCGTGTCCGCAGACCTCAGAGTCCCCTTCCACTCTTTCTCATGTCCATTATCTTATGTATTTTTCCTTGTTAGACTCTGATGTATAGAGATACTAGATTTTTCCTTCTGTAGTTTGTGATTCATGATGTTCCGAGTTTTTGGATTTGTTGTGTATTTTTGAATAGTTGGTTAAATTTATATTTTTATTTCATTATTCCGAAAAATATTAGGCTTACCTAGTTGTAGAGACAAGGTGTCGTCACGACGTCTCACAGAGGGACAATTGGGTCGTGACACCACCTATGCCAACCTCTTCTTCAGCCTCTCAATCTCAGCATCCTTAGCCCCACTTTCTTGCACCAAGGCTCGCACCTTGCTACTCACTGGTACCTTCTTGGAAGAAAGGAAGGATTCCTGAGGTCTGCGAAGGATTCCTGTTCAGATGAAATAGGTTCATCTCTATTTTTTCCAAGTTGAACCAGCCCTTCAGCAGCTTTGCCAGACCCACTTCTCCCTATTTTCTTTACACTCTCCTCTACTTCACCAGATCTTTTTCCCCAAACAACCATTGCACCTGTGTCTTTGGTTAAACTAACAGGAGTGGGTGAAGAATCAGTCAATCTTTTACCCTTTCCCCTCACAACACTCCTAACTCTCTTGCTCTTTTTTTCTTTTTCCTTTTCATTTTTACCACCAACTTCTCCAGATTCAGTACTTTCAATGCGTGCCATAGACCCTACTAGTACAAACCTATTCTCTAAATTTGTACATGTTCAATTTCAGAAGAAACGGTTTCTTCCCCCTCAGTAGTAGATTTGAATGATTCATCAGATTTTTGGGGTTCTTCTTCCTTACCCGCTTTCAATTTTTAATTTATTTTCTTTATTTGTTCTCTCCCTACAACAACCTTGCGAGCAAGCATCTATACTATTTTCTTAGAGGTTGGGGTGGTGGAAGGGGTGATAGTGGGTGTGGAAGTCTAATCAAACCGAATCTCAGTTTTTAAAAAACTTTGGAGTGTATCCCTAGAATCTAGGTACTTCAATTCGGTTGGGACTCTTTTGAACGGAACTGGTTCACTTGTAACGGATAAGGACAAAAGGAGTTTGGAATTAAGTAGGACTCTGCTCATGATCCAAATATTATTATTTCAAATTATGCAGAGTGTAGAAAACATACCGTGTTATCTTGATGAATCAGATTCTTCACTGATAATTCTCTTGTGTAAGTTTAAATTTACCAAAATAGAGAAAATAACGTTAGAGATTAGTGAGTCATTTTAACAGATGGCACAAGAGTATACTATTGAAAGTATGAGTCTGAGCAAAAATTAATCTAATTATATACACATTTTCAGATTTTCTAACCAAAAACAATTTTTATTCAATTTGTTTTTCTCGTTGTGAATTATGAATTGGTCCTTTTAGATGATCTTAATCATCCATAATTCTAACATGTTCCTTTCAAAGTGATCTCTACTTAGGGCTTTTGTGAAGATGTCAGCTATTTGCTTGTCAATAGCACAAAATTCCATAGTGATCGACCATTTTTCATAGTTATCCCTCAAAAACTGATGCCTAACATCTATGTGCTTAGTTCTCTTGTGATGAATCGGGTTCTTGGTCATACTAATAGTATTAGTGTTATCACAAAAAAATAGGGATACAACGAACATCAATTTCAAAGTCCATTAATTGTTGTTTGATCCACAACAATTGAGTACAACATGAAGCAGCATCAACATACTCAGCTTCAGCAGTAGATAAGGCCACTGAATTTTGCTTTTTGGTAGCCCAAGACACAAGACATGAGCCAAGAAAGTGTGCCATACCTAAGGTTCTCTTTCTATCCACTAGAAAACCTGCATAATGAGCATCAGCATATCCCACTAGGTTGAAATTACTACCTTTTGGATACCATAGACAGAGATCAGTGGTGCCTTTTAGATATCTCAAAATTCTCTTGACAGGAGTCAAGTGAGACTCCTTTAGATTTTCCTGAAATCTTGCACAAAGCCCTATACTAAAAACAATGTCAGGTCTACTAGCAGTGAGATACAACAATGAGCCAATCATTCCCCTATACAACTTCTGATCAACAGATGAACCAGGTTCATCTATATCCAACTTTGTAGTTGTTGCAATAGAAGTGTCAATTTCTTTGGAATCTTCCATTTTAAACCTTTTAAGTAACTCTTTTACATACTTCTGCTGATGGATCATAGTTCCATTTGAATTTTGTTTAATTTGTAAGCCTAAAAAGAAATTAGGCTCACCCATCATGCTCATTTCAAATTCACTCCCCATTAGTTTAGCAAATTCTTTACTTAACTTATCAGTAGTTGCTCCAAAGATTATATCATCAACATATATCTGAAGTACCAAGAGATCTTTACCTTTTTTCTTTCAAGAACAAAGTATTGTCAATTTTACCTCTCTTGTAGTCATGCTAAAGCAAAAACTTTGATAATCTTTCATACCATGCTCTTGGAGCCTGCTTGAGCCCATAAAGTGCTTTGTCAAGTTTGTACACATGATCAGGACTTTCCTTGCTTTCAAACCCCGGAGGTTGCTTGACAAACACTTCTTTCTTTGATAGCCATTGAGGAACGCACTTTTGACATCCATCTGGTGATGGGTGAATTTCATGTAAGCAGCAAAGGCTATGAGGAGTCTTATTACTTCCAACCTTGAAACTGGAGCAAAGGTTTCATCATAGTCTATTCCCTCCTCTTGGCTATATCCCTGAACCACCAATCTTGCCTTGTTCCTTGTAACTGTTCATCTTTATTAAGTTTATTTCTAAAGACCCATTTTGTGCCAATTACTGATCTGTCCTTGGGTCTTGGTACCAAATACCAAACTTGACTCCTTTCAAATTGGTTGAGTTCATCTTGCCTTTCATTTACCAGTCTGCATCCTGCAAAGCCTCAGCGATATTTTTAGGTTCAATAAGAGATAAGAAGGCATCAAAAGTACAAAGATTTTTAATCAAGACCTAGTTTTTATTCTAGAGGTTGGATCAGTGATTATGTTCTCAATAGGATGAGAACTTTGATACTCGTAAGATTTTACAACCAACTGGTTTCCCCTTGATGTCTCTTCAATGCTTTGTTGTTGTGGAACAGGTTCATGGACAGGTTCCCTTGAGGTTTGAGAATCTTTTCCTCTTTGTTCTATTCCCCCTGTCATGTTGCCCTGGGTGAAAGAACCTGTTCCTTCCTCTATTGCAACTTCAGTCTGGGTTGTTGTTTCATTTGAGTTTCTTACCATCCCAATTGCTTCATCATCATGTTCCTGCATCTCAGAAAGAATGTTAGTTTCATCAAAAACCACATGAACACTTTCTTCTACACACATAGTTCTTTTGTTATAGACCTTATAAGCTTTGCTATGTAAAGAATATCCTAAGAATACTGTCTCATCACTTCTGGGATCAAACTTACCTATGGAGTCTTTACCATTATTGTGTACAAAGCACTTGCATCCAAATGCCCTAAGATGGGATATGTTTGGTTTTCTCCCTTTAAGTAACTCATATGGATTCTTCTCTACAAGAGGTCTAGTAATGCACCTATTTATGATGTAGCATGCAGTATTTACAGCTTCTGCCCAGAAGCTATGGGGCACTTTACTAGAAAGAAGCATAGTCCTAGCCATATCTTCAAGTTTCCTATTCTTTCTTTCAACTACTCCATTTTGTTGTGGAATCCTAGGAGCAGAAAAATTATGATCTATGCCATGCTCATCACAAAATGCAGCAAATTTAGCATTTTCAAATTCAGTGCCATGATCAGACCTAATTGATGCAAGTTGATTACCTAGTTGTTTCTGAGTTTTTCTAACAAAAAAAGTGAACATGTAAAATGCTTAATCTTTAGATGTTAAAAACAATGTCCAAGTAAACCTAGAGTAATCATCAACAAGCACCATCACATATCTTTTACCATATCTGCTTAATGTTCTCATTGAACAACAGATATCCATATGGGCCAGTTCCATTGTCCTGGTGGTGCTTACCACTTTTTTGCATTTAAAAGAGGATCTTATCTGCTTCCCCATTGCACAAGCCTCACAAACTTTGTCTTCCTTGAACTTGATGTTAGGCAACCCTATCCCCAGGTCCTTGGAAACTAATTTGTTGAGTTGACTCAAACTTGCATGTCCAAGTTTCTTGTGCCAAGGGAGGGGATCATTGTCCAATACACTTAAGCAAGTGAGTTCATTTTCTGAAAGTGTGGACAGATCTAAAATATATATATTGTTCACTCTTTTTCCCTGCAAAATAATCTTGTCAGTGGTAAGATAAATCACAAAACATTTGGTAAAGGTGAATGCTACCAAGTTACCTCTATCACACAGTTGTGATACACTGATTAGACTGTATTTTAAGCCATCTATCAAGTAGACATTCTCAATAGAGTGAGAATCAGTCTTACCTACCTTTCCAACCCATATGATCTCACCTTTCTTCCCTTTTCCAAAGGAGACATTACCTCATTTGAGGTCCTCAAGTGAAAGGAACTGGTTCTTGCTTCCTGTCATGTGCTTTGAGCAGCCACTATTCATGTACCATTTTTGTTGCTTCCCTTCACTTGGACCTGCAAAAGGAAATCAGAGGTTAGTCTTAGGAACCCAAACTAGTTTGGGTCCCTTTCTGTAGGCAAAAAGATGAATCAGATTCTTTTTAGCCCAACTTGGTAGCCTATTCTTCCCTTGAACAAATTATTTGTTTTTTTGGCTTGCCTTTTATTTTGCATTGCATTCACTTTTATAGTGACCTGTTTTACCACAGTGAGTACAAATCGTGTTCTCAGGAAGTGTAAGGTACTTGCTTTTGGGATCCCATTTAGGTGGCATATTCCCCAAGCCAAGTCATCTTCTATTGCTACTATGATATTCCTGTAGCCATGAAAGTGTATCGGAGGACCTATTCCATTTACAAGTTCTGTCTAGTTCATGCTTGACTTTGCCTGGATCCTCTCTCAAAATTCTAACCTACTTATCCTTCTTATACAACTAATCTTTTAATTTACCTACATTTTCTTCTAGAGCGAGTTATGTGCAATCAGTTGTCTTCTTACTTGTTCCTAATTTTAGTTTTAGGTTTTCAGATCTAAGATCTAGGACATTTTATTCAAATGCATGAATCTGGTTCTTTAATGCAGTATTTTCACTTATAGTCTCACTAACCCTAAGTTCCGGGTTCTTACAATTTGCTTTCAAAATCACACATTCCTTAGACAGTTGTTCCTTTTCATTGTTTACATCCTCAGATTCATCAATGAAATCTAGAAGTAATTCAGATAGCCTTTCTTTAGACAAAAATTTAATGTTGTCTTTGAGATGAATTATACTTACCTCAAATTCCTCATCAGATTCTCCAATGGTCATAAGTGCTTGTTCATCTCCATCTTCATCATCTGAGCTTTCTCCTCAAGCAGCAACCATAGCCTTTGTTGATCCTTTGTTCTTCTTGGGTTGAACCTGTTCCTTCTCTCTTTCCTACTTTCATTCAATTTTCCATTGAGGGTAGTTCTTGATGTGGTGATCAGTCTTACCACACTTGTAGCATCCCTCATTGGTTTGCCTTTCAGAAGCCTTTGGTTTGCTATAGCTTCCACTTCTTGAAGGACCCTTTCCTCTCTTTAGGTACTTCTTGAAGTACTTTGTGATCATAGCCATTTCATTATCTTCTTCGCCTTCAGTCATTCTGAGTGCCAGGCTCCTTTCCTTTTTGGGTTCATCCATATTCATGGTTTGCCTTCTAAGTTCATAAGCAGTGATATTTCCAATTAGCTTGTCCAACTTAAGAGTGGCAATGTTCTTTGATTCTTGAATGGCAGTGATTTTGCTCTCCCAAGTAACTGGCAGAACCCTTGTCAAAATCTTCTCAACTCTGTCTTCTTCAGAAATAATCCTTCCAAGAGACTTAAGTTCATTTGTCAATGTGGTGAACGTTGTATACATATCTTGGATGGTTTCCCCTTCCTTCATGGTGAAATTCTCATATTGAGAATATAGTAGTGTTACTCTGGACCTCTTCACTTGAGGTGTTCCTTCATGGGCCACTTGCAAAGTGTCCCAGATTTCCTTAGCAGTGTTACAGCTTTGGATTCTACTGTACTCATCTGGACCGAGTCCACAAACAAGCCATTTCTTGGCTTTATCATTCTTCTCTCATTTCCTCAAGTCGTCAGTAGTGGAGTCAGCTCTTGCCTTTGCCACATCTTCTCTTTCGACATTTATCTTCATGGTAGCCAGTGGGCCATCTGTGACAATGTCCCATAGCTCATAGTCTTCTCCTATGATGTGATCTCTCATCCTGTTTTTCCACCAAGAGTAATATTGGCCGTTGAAAAGTGGTGGCCTAGCAGTAGATTGCCCTTCCCACTTTCCAGGTGGTGCACTCATCTTGATCTTCTCCTAAGGTGTTAGCCTCTTTAAGGATAACACGCTCTGATACCAATTGATGTTTTTAACTTCAATACCACACAAGAGGGGGGGGGGTGATTTGTGTGGTACCCAATTTTTCGCCTAAACTGATTATAGAAGGATCGGGTTCTTCTATGTGTTCCTTAACCTACTATTGCTGAAATAGTAAATGCGGAAAGTAAAGAACACAAGTATTTTATGTGGAAAACACCTGGCTTAAAAGGTGAAAAAACCACGGCCTACTTCCCAGTAGGATTTTTCCAAACTCTTTCACTAAATCACTGAGCCAAAAACTGCATTTACAAAATGCTTTTATAAACCTAGGATTAATTCTAATCCCGTTGTGGCAAAGAAGCTCTAACTGTTGTGACAACTTCAAGTTACCTCTAACTTGAATACTCTGAGTACCTATTACAATTGCCTCTAGATAAAGCTGAAAGGTACAATATGAAAACACCTACTACAATTGAACTAGAATAAAAGACAGACACTTGGAGCTGGTTCTTCTATCTGATTCATGTAGCTTAAGGTTTGCACACTTGAATCACACACGAATTTCTTACAAAATGCCTTGCTATTTTGCTCTCAATTCACGTTTAACTTTTGCTTTTGTGCATGCCTGTAGAATGAGAATATCCTGTAATATATAGAGTTAGTAGATGAAGAAATAACTAGAGTTCTAATGCTACTCTTCCTTGGTGGAAGAGTTCTAGTTGAGCTCAACTTCTAACTCCTCCCTTATCTTAGATAGTATTCTGTTTGATTAAGGAGTCCTTCTCCTTATCAATTATGCAACCTTTTCGATCAGGAGATATCAATATTACCAAGTTAAGCTTATCTCCTTCACGTGCATCCCACATGCTCGAATCTGCCTGTATCTATGCACACAAGGGATGGACCTGATTCATGCCTGAGCTTCCTTTGTCAATCTTCAAAACTAACCTTCACTTAGGCCAACATAAATCAGTCCTTGAAATACGACATGATATTCTTTAGCAGCTACACTTGATATGTTTCCTTCTTGAAAGCCTCAATGTCTTTGATTTAGCCTTGACTTCCTTTAGCGCCTGGACTTGATTTTGTTTCCCTTTTGATGGCTTTGACTTCCTTTGATTTAGCATCGTTCTTGTTGCCTTGATCTCGTTTCTTTTCTGATGTCCTTACTAAAAGGACTTCCTTTGAAGTATTGTTGCCTCCTAATTTCCTACAATTAAATGGATACAATTAGATTTGTACTATTGTCATTATTGAAACTTAGGTGTAACAAAGTGGAGTCTTCGAGATGTTTGTGCTGCTTGATGCTTCAGAGGGAGACAATACAACATTTATTCCTTCACAGCCCAGCAACTTCTGAGGTATGGCACTATTTCACAACGGCTTGTTAGACAAGGATGAAAGGTTTTTTTCATCTAAAGTTCGAACGTAAGGATGAAAGGTTTTTTTCATCTAAAGTTCGAACGTAAGGATGAAAGGTTTTTTTCATTTGCCTAAGCCTTGTTAGACAAGATATGATTATGCTAATGGAACATACCTGATTGATTGAGGTACGCGCAAGATGATCTTAAATTACAGTAGAAAATGCTCCCTTTGGTTTTAAAATTGAACTTCATGCAAAATTTATAGAAACCTCCCTTATGTTAGCAGAGTGTGAGTGTGTTAGTCTGTTGTGGAGTTAATTGACCAAGTAGCATCTTATATCTATGTTATCCGTATTATCAATTACTCATGATTGATTTCTAGTTTTCGTTGTCTAACTCTCTAAATATATTTAGTGATTAGTGCAAGTGATTTCAATAAATTGTATAAACAAAAATTACGAGATCATAAAAGCGCATAAATAATTTGGCGAAATGCCAGAGAGAGATATTGTCTCGAGGAACATAATGAATTCGGGTAATAGGAATTAACAAGAACCATAGAGATGTAGAACATAGAGGATTATAATATCCGTTTCCTGCCTCCTTTTGGAAGTAAAATTATTTTGCTGTAACGTACTTGTCGGGTTAGGTGAGGTACGAGCAAGCTAATCTTAAATTACAATAGAGAATGCTCTCTTTAGTTTTTAAATTGAAGTTCATGCAAAGCTTATATAAACCTCCCTTATTTTAGCAGAGTTTGAGTATGTTAGTCGATTAAGGAGTTAATTGACTAGAATGCCTGCTCGCGGCCTGCTGTTATTCACCTTCCTAGATATCCGAGTGATCAACCTCATTGTCCGAGCAGCCAATATACCTTCTCATTGTCCCAGCAGACTCCTAAATAAGCCTTGAGTAGGGGGACAAGAGAAAAAGATATAAGCATTTTTGATACTGAATGAACCTTATCAGTGAGGTTAATCAGAGTTGAACCTGGATCTCCAATTTCTAACAACCAAATTGCTTGCTCTGGAGTACTCATTTGCATCAAGTCCTTGTCCTTTATATAAATGTTATGAAGCCATTGAATCCACAGTTAATTTGTCCTTCTTTGCGACACTGCCCAAAGAAGCTTTGCATATTGCAGTTTTATTCCATCTGAAGAATGTCAATTATATTTAGTTCTCCTGCCAAGGTTAAGCTTATAACATCAAGAAGGCATAAGAAAAAATGCAGCATTGTTTGAATTAGCAACTAAGAAATGACAACATTTTTTCTTATTCTCCCTTAACATTTGTCAATGTCGATCGATGAAACACTTCAAAGCGGAACAGGATAAAAGAAAGCTAAGTAGCAGTTGGCCTTTCATTAAGAACGTCACATTATGAGTTATGACCGAACATCGCGAGAAAAAGAAAAATGGGGACAAAAAGAAATTTCATACAGATTGATCACTGGAATGGCAACAATTGGGAGCGTATTAACAAAATTAATGTCATTCCACCAATGCGAATAAGCTATAATATTACATTAAAAAATGCTCAATGTATTTAGAAAAGATTTATACAGCTTGTTGAAAAATATCTATGTACAACACTCAGATATATACATCTTCTAATATCCGATTTAACTCATCCGAGTTCATTATATCCCATGGATCCAAGCCGAGCACATCTTCGGGCACCTTCTTCGAATTTATTTGAGACATATAAGTCATGTGATCAGCCACTTCAGAGTATACCACATGCACTGAATTGCTGTGCATATCAGGCAGCACCGACTGATCAAAATTGAGCATGGTCGTGGCTTCAACAGAATGTTGCCCATAAGTATAAGCAGCCTCTGTAGGTTCCGCTGCTGCTGCTAATGGCTCGACAATATCGACTGCTACATCAACCTCGGGTACACCATCCAATATCTGATTTAATTCGTCTAATTCCTTTCCACCCCATTGATACAAGTCATCAGGCGCATATGGTTCGGCCACTGCTTGTAATGGTTCAACAACACTATTATTCATCACCATTGATTCTTGAAAAGCCATCGTTTCAGAGTGTTCCAAATTCTTGCACATATAATTATAATAATTCTTGCAATTGTTAGTAGCCAACAAGCCATCAACAGAACTCGTTACCTCATCAGTTCCATCGGAAACATTATTCAACGTCGTGATTGTGGAAGTTTCGGATGAACTGTTAACGTGCTTCAGCTTCTTGATGGCACAGAGAACATAATCTCTACAATCTTGGTCGAACTTGTGAAGAATAACCTTAGAAAGCTCGTACTCCTTCATGAGCCAATGTCCATCTTTCTGATCTTCAGGGTAAAACACTTTATTCTTGTAAGACAAATTTGTCTTGGATCCAATGTTAACCACTGAAGATGCGTTTCCCATATTTTTGTAGTGAACTGGTTTGCCCTTGTTGTCCTGTTTCCAAGTGCCCTTGTTTCCGACAGAACGATGATACCTCACGTTGCTTTTCTTCTTCAGCTTTGTGATGAAATAGCGATAACTGGTGCTGTCCTCATCATCACCACAGGGTACTCCGTTGTCGTAAATCTCCCAAGGTTCTTGTTTGCCATAGACATCAACGTTAGTGGTAATAAATCCAGAATCATGCATCTCTTGTCCAGCAATGAATCTCAACAAGAACGTCAGCCCTTCTGAATCTGTGGGGCGAAAACGGAAACCGTCCTCGAGCTTTAAGTGCTGATCCATGGAATAAACTCAACAAGAACGTAAGTAACTTGCTTGTTCAGAATAACAATGATTGAAATAGAACAAGGAATAGAACAAGAATAGCATGAAAGAATGCAGTAATTTGCATCTGAGAGGCAGGAAGGGAGAGTTTATGAGATTTTATAGGTTTTGTTTAGGAACTTAAGCAAGCAACAAGTATTTTCCGTTGGTTAGTTAATTATGTTTCTTCCACCCAAAGTAACAATATGGTAATTATTTTCATTTTTTACTAATAAATATGGAAAGTTTCCTAACTATTCATGTGAATTTTTAGATACGTTGCTCAGCCTCCGTTTAGAAATTAACTAGGCACAATGTAAGGTTAGGTTAAGTTCATTTAGTTTCTTTCGCTCAAAGCAACACTTAAAAAGGCTGTTCTTTTCGAAGAAAAAAAGAAGAAGAAAAGAAACCCTTTATTTTCCAAACATATAT
>AWOL01S0024626.1:27347-39174 GCA_000715115.1 Nicotiana otophora | reverse complement strand
ATAAATCCAGAATCATGCATCTCTTGTCCAGCGACGAATCTCAACAAGAACATAAGTCCTTCTGAATCGGTGGGACGGAAACGGAAACCCTCCTCGAGCTTTAAGTGCTGATCCATGGAATAAACTCAACAAGAACGTAAGTAACTTAGCTTGTTCAGAATAACAATGAATGAAACAGAACAAGGAATAGAACAAGAATAGTATGAAAGAATGCAGTAATTTGCATCTGAGAGGCAGGAAGGGAGAGTTTATGAGATTTTATAGGTTTTGTTTAGGAACTTAAGCAAGCAACAAGTATTTTCCGTTGGTTAGTTAATTATGTTTCTTCCACCCAAAGTAACAATATGGTAATTATTTTCATTTTTTACTAATAAATATGGAAAGTTTCCTAACTATTCATGTGAATTTTTAGATACGTTGCTCAGCCTCCGTTTAGAAATTAACTAGGCACAATGTAAGGTTAGGTTAAGTTCATTTAGTTTCTTTCGCTCAAAGCAACACTTAAAAAGGCTGTTCTTTTCGAAGAAAAAAAGAAGAAGAAAAGAAACCATTTATTTTCCAAACATATATATATATATATATATGGAGACTTTTGACTTCAACGAGAATTAAATTAAACAACAAAATATTCTAGTAGTAAACATTTATTCATGTTATTCTTTGTACTAATAAACTTTCTTTTTTTTTTCCTTTTCGATTCAGGAACTACGTAGCAATTATTAATTTTAAAAAAATAGAGAAGTGTTGTCACCAAGTGCGGACATAGTAAATATTAGTAATTGGAATTAATTCTTTCTCGTTAAATTTACTATATAGGAGTAATATATACAGCTAATTCCGTGTTTTGTGACACAAATAAAAAGTATATCATTTAGAAAATAAAACAAATCTGATCAAATGAATTACAGATTTTGAGTAATAAAACACCAGTACTGCGACTTCTATATATGTTGGTTCCATGATGGCATCTCATAAAGAAGATTGCTGTCCAATAAATCAGAACTTAAAAGTTTTCCTGATTAGATCTTAATTAATTACCATATTATGAGTAATTTGAAACACTACAAACTAGAGTATTGTTACCCTCAAATATTTATTTTTTTTGGATTCGTCTCTAATCACATTTATACATGTGCATTTCTTGTCAGGATTCAGGAATATGAAGGTGCAATAGTGCTCGAGAGTCACAACACATGAAATATAGAAGCAAAGTAAATTGCATTCTAGAATGGTGAAAAAAAAGTGGGCAAGACAATACAAGAGGAAAACATAGCTAATCAGCAAAATCTCGTCTATGCTTTAGCCCTTTAAATTACAAGATCTTTGACTTAATTGAAAACTATATAAACAACTCCATGCGCTTCTTGATGCACAGCATTCCCATGGTATCCTATTACAAAGTATCTTCAATTCCATGTGCAATAACAAAGGAAAGCTAAGTGACAATTGGTACTACAACACCAAAATTCTTGATGAGTTATGACTGAACATCAAGCCAATGTAAGCTGTTACTACGTATACATTAATAATGAAAGTATTTTCCATAAAAGATTTATTCATCTTATTAACCTAATTTTCCATTTAAATTATCTATAAGTAAAATCAATAATAAAAATGTTTTCCATAAGAATGGCAACTCAAACAAACACAGAGTTCACATAAAAGTCATGCGGTAATCTGTCACAACCCGGAATTCCCTCTGTCGGAATCGTGATGGCGCCTAACATTTCACTTGCTAGGCAAGCCAACGTTAGAGAATCATTAAACCAAATCCTTATTTCCATTCAGTAAATAACAATAATTAGCNGTCGGGACCGTGATGGCGCCTAACATTTCACTTGCTAGGCAAGCCAACGTTAGAGAATCATTAAACCAAATCCTTATTTCCATTCAGTAAATAACAATAATTAGCTAAGATAAAACATGATAAGTGCGGAATAATATAAAAATTGCCTTAATTACTACCAGCCGGATCTGAAGTCACAATTCACGAGCTTTCTAGAATTCATTACAAGTAATAGTCTGAAAGAAATACAACTGTTTGGATGAAAGAAACAGTAAAACTGAAAAGATAGACGGGGACTTCAAGGTCTGTGAACGCCGACAAATCTATCTTGAGTCTCCGGATAGTGGGTCTAATAGCTAACATTTCGATCAACCCGAGCCGGTACCAAAATCTACACGGAAAGTGCAGAGTGCAGTATCAGTACAACCGACCTCATGTACCGGTAAGTGTCGAGTCTAACCTCGACGAAGTAGTGACGAGGCTAAGGCAAGGCACCTATAAATCAACATGTGCAGTTTAACAATGTATATACAAATAATAGTAATGAAGAATTAGGCAGGCGATATCGGGAGGGGGAAACATGCTGGGGAAATACAAGATAAAGAACTACAGCAGAATGATAACTGGAACAACCAATATATTATGAATCAACAGGAACATGAATACAGTAAAGGAAATATGCACGGCATCACCCTTCGTGCTTTTACTATCAATCTCACCATAAAATCAATATAAACGGCACGACATCACCCTTCGTGCATTAACTCTCATATCATGGCACGACATCACCCTTCGTGCATTAACACTCACAATATGGCACAACATCACCCTTCATGTTTTTACACTCACAATATGGCACGGCATCACCCTTCGTGCATTAACACTCACAATATGGTACGGCATCACCCTTCGTGCATTAACACTCACAATATGGCACAGCATCACCCTTCGTGCATTAACACTCTCCCTTACCACAATTCAATGAATAATTAACAACAGGGAGATAGACTAATATGTACAAGCATTACTTTAACATTTGGTTCCACAATATCAATCTCAACTTTGAAATAAATACTCAATTATTACCAGAAGATCCATAAACATGATAAGAACGATCAATTTGACAACACTAGTCTAAACACGTAACAATTAGGCATAGGAAAGAGACAATATAAGAAAAACAGGAGGAAAACAGGGAAAACCGATTGGCGGCGCATAAGTACTCGTCACCTCACATATACGCCGCTCACATGAATTTCACATAACAAATAGTCTGGGATTCCTAATTCCCTCAAGTCAAAGTTAGACACAACACTTACCTTGCTCCGAAGGCTACTTAATTCTCAATCACATCTTTTCCTCTAGAATTCAACTCCAAACCACTCGTATCTATTCAAAAGTGACTCAATAATATCAAATATTGCTAAAGAAATCAATTATATTGCATAAATTAAATTTCTCAAATTTTCCTCCAAAAAGTCGAAAATCAACCCCGGGCCCGTTTGGTCAAAACTCGAGGTTCGGACCAAAATCTATTTACCCACTCACCCCCAAGCCTGGAAATATAATTGGTTTTGGAATCCGACCTCAAATCGAGGTCTAAATCCCCAAATTTCCGAAATCCCTGGTTTCTACCCAAACCTCTAATTCTACCATGAAAACTCTAGATTTTAGGTTGAAAATTCATGAAATGTAATGGGTAATTGAAAGAAAATGGTTTAGAATCACTTACCAAAACTTTGGGGAAGAAATTAACTCTTGGAAATCACCTCTAGCCCGTTTGTTTTTATGAAAATTGGAAAAATGGCTTATTCCCGTTCTTGATTCTGTTTTATGCACTGGGCGACAGTGTGCATCGCGTTCGCGAGGCCACTGTCGCGTTCGCAAAGAGTATCGGCTGCCAAGCCTTCGCGTTTGCGATACCTTGCTCGCGTTCGCGATGGTTACTCCCCCCTAGACTTCGCGTTTGCGAGACATGGCTCGTGTTCGCGATGAAGGAATGACCAACCCTCCCCTAGGTCCCCAAGTGCTTCGCGTTCGCGATGAATCAGTTGCATTCGCGAAGGGTAAATCTCCCATCACTTCGCGTTCGTGACCAGGCCTTCGCGTTCGTGACCAGGCCTTCGCGTTCGCGAAAAAGAAATTTCATCCTCACTAGTTTACTCTTCGCGTTCGCTGAGAGTACCTTCGCGAACACGAAGGACATGCCAGAACACCAGAATCTACAGAAAACCAGATTTTCCCAAGTCTAAAACATCTCGTGGCATATCCGAAACTCACCCGAGCCCTCGGAGCTCCAAACCAAACATGCACACAAGTCTAAAAACATCATACGAACTTGCTCGCGTGATCCAATCGCCAAAATAACACCTAGAACTACGAATTTAGTACCAAATCAAATAAAATTCTCAAGAACACTTTAAAATTTTTATTTTCTCAACTGGACGTCCGAATCATGTCAAACCAACTCTATTTCTCACCAAATTTCACAGATAAGTCATAAATATTATATCGGACCTATACCGGGCTCCGGAATCAAAATACGGACCCGGTATCAACAAGGCCAAACATCAACCAATTCTTAAAAATAATTAAATTTTCAGACTTTTAATTTTCATCAAAAATTCATAACTCGAGCTAGGGACCTCCGAATTCGATTCCGTGCATAAGCCCAGGTCCCATAATTCGATACGGACCCACCGGGATCGTCAAAACACGGATCCGGGCCTGTTAACCAAACATGTTGACCGAAATCAACTAAAATTAACTTTTAAGGCAAAAATTCTTAGAGAGCAGAATCGAGTTCTAAAACATAAGATAACCTTTTGGGTCATCACACCAAATTATCATATAAAAACAACCTCGGCAAACAAGGAATGAGGCATGACAAATAAGGGATTTAATAAGTTATAACAATTTTCCAATTTAATACATAAGGGTGTCTACGAATTTCAACCGATATAATTTGCACATATAAACCAAGTACATACTCGTTACCTCGCGTACATGGTTTTCAATCACACAATTTTCACATAAGACTCAATGTCTAAGGGGTAATTCCCCCACACAATGTTAGGCAAAATACTTACCTCGCTTTGCAACCAAATTCAAGATTTCAATAAACCTTTGCCTTGCAAATTCGTGTCTGAAAGCTTCAAATCTAATCACAAACAATTCAATATACTCAATAGGAATCGTAGGAATTAATTTCATATGAAATTACTAATATTCCGGATTAAAATCCGAAATTTATTTTAAAAATTGACGGTGGGACCCACATTTGAAATTCCGGAAAAACTCACAAAATTCGAACACCCGTTCCGATACGAGTTCAACCATATAAAAATTATCAAATTCCGACATCAGATTGCCCTTCAAATCTTCAATTAAAGTCTTTGAAGATTTCTATCATTTTTCAACCCAATCTTTACCCATTTGAACTCAACAATCTTCCCACAACCTTATTGGTATAAGCATGTATAACTAATACTCTCGCATCCAAGAATCATCTTACCAATTACCCATTTCTAGTTAGATTTCGAAATTGAAGAATTGAGAAAAGAAATTCTCACCTCTTTGAAGCTCTAGCAACCCTTTGATGCGATTTCAAGGTTTGATTCAAGATAGAGTAGTGAAATCCTTAGTCCTTCCTTTTCTCTCTCTAGAATCGCTCTCCCCTCTCTCTAAAATACTAGAAAATACCAAAAAATATGAACCCTAAACGAGTTAAATGAAATGGGGGTCGGGGTTATAAAACCCCAGATTTTGTACAGTCGCGATGCGGGGTGCAGGGCGGCTGTGCAAAAAGCGCCTGGAAACGACATTTCAAAACATTCTGGAATTTTTCACAGGCGCGGCGCATGGGGCGCCGTGTGGGGCGGCGCAGTAGTGTTAAATTCTGCCAGCGTTTGGTAATTTGGCCATAACTTCTTGTAGGAGTGTCCAACTGATGAACGGTTTCAAGCGTTAGAAACTAGACTCGGATATCTTTCATTTGATAGGTTGTCCATCACATAACACCTTATATATATATATATATATATATATATATATGCTTGTCCAAAGTTTGGTCTTGTGCGTACTCATTTGGAACTTTAGTCTATCATAAAATTTCCAACTTGACTTAGGCTTAGGCCTCTCCTTAGACCCCATATCACTTATAATATGCCCCGTACACTTATTATCATATACAATTGATATCCATCATATTATTAGTCCTCGTCCGCACATAAAATAATATAATTAGAACACATCAACTTTTTAATTTCGCCAAAATGCGCTGAATTGTTCTACGGGCTTCCAGCTCCAATTTCGGACATACGCCTAAGTCCGAAATTACCATACGAAGCTATTGGAACCATCAAAGTTCCATTCCGGGGTCGTTTGCACAAAAGTCAAACTCCGGTCAACTCTTTTCATTTAAGCTTCCAAAACAAGAATACATTGTTCTTTCAATACACATTACAAAGCTTCTCGAGGTCTTAAGCCGCTGAACGGGACGCTAATTCTTAAAAAGACAAGTCGGATCGTTACACATTGTCTCCATTCTTTTCGAAGCCACAGTCTCAGATTCCATAGGAATGTACATAAGAAAAGAAATCAGAGGAAATCTTTTACTTCTTAGGGAAAATAGCTTTTGTTGGTTCTTTTGGAGGCCATACAATCTGTTCCATGAGGCTGTTGGTTGTATAGAAGAAATTTNTCAAAGTGACCTACGTCCACAAGCGGAGAGGAGCAATTTACTATAACAATAAGAGTACAAAAGAGAGTACAAAATTAGAGTAAACACTCTAATTAATCCCAAATACCCTAAGAGAATAACCTCACAAGATCACTCCAAAGAAAGGGTTCACACAAGTGCTTCCCAACACTAACTCTCATACAAAACACTCTTAATAAAGGAAGAAAGGAAGAAACAAGAATTGAAGACAAGTCTTGTTGGTGTATCTACAAATGAGGAGAAACTCCTCTATTTATAGCAATAAATCCTTAGCCTAATAATGGATATTATGTCATGGCAAATGTCATGATCCACAAATTTGTTATAATGGATATTATATCATGGCAAATGTCATGAACCACAAATTTATTATAATGGATATTATGTCATAGCAAATGTCATAAAAAATTGGTCATATTACATCAGCCATTTCAGAATATTCAATATGTGCTGAATTGCTGCTCATATTCCATGAGGCTGTTGGTTATATAGAAGAAATTTAGTTAGGTTGACATGTTCCATATCCATTTCATACTTAATTAGTTTCATTTATTTCTTTTAAAGCATGAAATACATTTGGTTATAGTTATCCAACTAGTTATACATTTGGTTATTAGTTGCTCTATTAACACATGTGACAATGGCAACTAGCACCAATCATTCTGTTGTCATAATTAACAGATGATTGACAAACATTGTACTCATTGATTCCTCCAAAGAGTTTTTTATTTGGCTTAAGGTTAAGTATCATGCTGATTTTTGACTTGCACTTATAAACTCTCCTGCAATTATGTGATTTCTGAGTATCTAAAGATAGTGATGTAAAGCTTGCTATTGAGTTATTCAAGAAAATGCTATAGAGGCATGGAATTTAAGTTAAAATTAGATGAGGTCAAGAGATCAAAAGCTTCTTTATGAATTTGGATTTCAATTGAAAGGATTTAGGAAGCAACTTAAAAATGCAGAGCATTCCCATGGTATCCTATTACAAAGTATCTACAATTCCATATGCAATTACAAAGGAAAGCTAAGTGACAGTTGGTACTACAACGCCAAAATTCTTGATGAGTTATGACTGAACATCAAGCTAACATAAGTTGTTACTACATATATGCTCAACCATGGAGCTAGTTGAAATGCTTCGTTTGGCTCCAACATCTCGTAACCTGTATCTTCCAATTCCATCCTAGACAACCAATATAACTGCTCTTCATGTTCCTTTTCAAAAGTAGCCACTTCAGAGTAGTGTACTGAACTATCAGATACCGACTGATCAACATTGAAAATGGTCGTGGCTTCAACAGGATAAGTGGCCTATGTAGGTTCCGCTGTTACTGCTAATGGATCGGCAATATTCACCTCTACATTAACCTCGGGCACATCATCTAATATCTGATTTAGTTCATCGAATTGCTTTCCATCCCATTAATACAAGTCATCAGGCACTTGTAATTCGGGCACCTCAAAAGTAGTCCCTTCAATTGGTTCAACACTATTATTCATCACCATTGATTCCACAGCCTCATGTGATTCTTGAAAATCCATCGTTGCAGAGTAGTGTTCCAAATTTATTTGAGACATATCAGCCACTTCAGAATATTCAATATGTGCTGAATTGCTGCTCATATATGGCATCGAAGAATCCATTATATCCCATTAATTCAAGCCAAGCACATCTTGGGGCACCGACTGATCAAATCTCATCAAATTCATTTGAGACATAAGTAACTTCAGAATATTCAACATGCGCTGAATGGCTGCTCATATCTAGCATCGAAGGATCCAAATTGAGCATGCCCAAGGCTTCAACAAAATGTTGCCCACAAGTATAAGCAGCCTTTGTAGGTTCAACTACTGCTGCTAATGGCTCAACAATATTCACCTCTACATCAACCTCGGGCACATCATCTAATATCTGATTTAATTTGTCCAATTCCTTTCCATGCCATTGATACAAATCTTCAGTCACATCTAATTCAGGCGCCTCAAAAGTAGTCCCTCCAGCTGGTTCGTCCACTATTTGTAATGGTTCATCAACACTATTATTCATCACTTGAAAATCCATTGTTTCAGAGTGTTCCAAACTCTTGCACATATTATAATAATCCTTGCAATTATTAGTAGCCAACAAGTCATCAACAGAACTCGTTACCTCATTAGTTCCATCAGAATCATTATTCAACGTCGTGATTGTGGAAGTTTCGGATGAATTGTTAACGTGCTTCAGCTACTTGATGGTGCAGAAAACATAATCTCTACAGTCTTGGCCGAACTTATGAACAATAACCTTAGAAAGCTCGTAGTACTTCATGAGCCAATGACCATCTTTCTGATCTTCAGGGTAAAACTCTTTATTCTTGTAAGACAAATTTATTTTGTATCCAATATTAACCACTGAAGATGCGCTTCCCATATTTTTGCAGTGAACTGGTTTGCCCTTGTTGTCCTGTTTCCAAGTTCCCTTGTTTCCGACAGCACGATGATACCTCGCCTTGCTTTTCTTCTTCAGCTTTGTGATAAAGTAGCGATAACTACTGATGTCCTCATCATCACCACAGGGTACTCCATTATCATATATTTCCCAGGGTTCTTATTTGCCGTAGATATCAATATTAGTGGTAATAAATCCAGAATCATGCATCTCTTGTCCAATAATGAATCTCAACAAGAACATAAGTCCTTCTGAATCGGTGGGACGGAAACGGAAACCCTCTTGACCAAGCTGTTGTAACTGCTCCATGAATCTCAACAAGAACGTAACTTTGTTCTGAATATTTTACCTTACAACCTTTGAATGGCAATGAAACAGAACAAGAATGAAAAGAACGTATTGTAATAACTTGAAGAGAGAGAATGAAGTTTGAGAGTATGTCTTTGAATTTATAGTTTGAAGTACCTCCGTTTAGGAAATTATTACTTAGGCAACAATTAAGTAGGGCTTACGTTGGTTAATTATTACTTAGGCAACAAGTAGGGCGTACGTTGGTTAACTGCTTATGGAAACTTTTCTTTTCCCAATCATATATGGAAAACTTCTGTTTGGCCCTAGTCGCACATATGTATTCTTTTCGATGATTAAAGAGAGTTATTACTATAATTTTCAACATTTATATGTACTTTCTTTGTAATATAAAGAGACAATGCCAAATCATTATGCGCTAATTAGATTAATTTTTTGAAAATTTATAAATTTAAAATGTTAATAAGGAAATAGTAGTAAAGAAAATTCCACTTAATTCCAACTCTACCTTTCTTTATACTATAAGCTAATTTAAAGTATTTGGTGTGTGGAACTTTTTGCCCACCCAAATAAGCTATCCATGGCCCTAGCTACCCAACCCTACCTTCTAATTTCAAAGTTATCTGAAAGATAAATAAAAACTCTACGACTATGGATTAATTATAATAGAATCGAAAGTTCAATCACACTGAGAATATAATGAAAAACGGAACCTATTCTTTCATGAAACATGAATGTAGCAAATGCACTTGATCTTAGTCAATAATCAAGTTAGAAGGAAAGCTAAGTGACAGTTGGTACTACAACGCCAAAATTCTTGCTGAGTTATGACTGAACATCAAGCCAATGTAAGTTGTTACTACATATACATTAATAAATGCTCAATCTACCAGAATAAAGATTTATGGAGCTAGTTGAAATGCTTCGTTTGGCTCCAACATCTCGTAACATGTATCTTCCAATTCCATCCTAGACAACCAATATAACTGGTCTTCATGTTCCTTCACAAAAGTAGCCACTTCAGATACCGACTGATCAACAATATTGAACATGGTCGTGGCTTCAACATAATAAGTGGCCTCTGTAGGTTCCACTGTTGCTGCTAATGGCTCGGCAATATTCATAGCTACATCAACCTCGGGTACATCATCTAATATCTGATTTGGTTCGTCGAATTACTTTCCATCCCATTGATACAGGTCATCAGGCACTTGTAATTCGGGAGCCTCAAAAGTAGTCTCTTCAGTTGGTTCAACACTATTATTCATCACCATTGGTTCCACAGCCTCATGTGATTCTTGAAAATCCACCGTTGCAGAGTAGTGTTCCAAATTTATTTGAGACATATCAGCCACTTCAGAATATTCAATATGTGCTGAATTGCTACTCATATCTGGCATCGAAGAATCCATTATATCCCATTGATTCAAGCCAAGCACATGATCTTCGGGCACTGACTGATCAAAGCTCATCAAATTCATTTGAGACATATAAGTAACTTCAGAATATTCAAGATGTGCTGAATGGCTGCTCATATCTGGCATCGAAGGATCCAAATTGAGCATGCACGTGGCTTCAACAGAATGTTGCCTACAAGTATAAGCAGCCTCTGTAGGTTCAACTACTGCTGCTAATGGCTCAACAATATTCGCCTCTACATCTGTTTTATCTAAGTTTCTATGATGACAAGTGTACAAAACTAATATCTATCTACTTTTGCCTGCAGAGAACAAGGCATCAGGCCCTTCGTTGTTGATCAAGCTATCAAAAAGGCGGTAACTCAAATCTAATAAAGATCAAGAAGGAAGGACAAAAGAAATGGGAGACAAAGTTGGGTGGTAAACACATCATAGTGGGAGACAATTGGAAGTGGTGCTTCTTCTCATCAAGCACTCCTTTATTATTTAATCCGCTCCACCAACTAGAAATCATTTGACATGAGCTCATCTCTTCGAAGTAAGTATGAAGCATCTCGGCATGGGAATGGCATGGAACAGAGCACTCCATGATTTAACAAATTTCAGCCCATCTCTCCAGCCCATCTCTCTCGAAGAAATCAGAGACACCCTGCTCTAATCCAACAATTATCTCTCTTGAAGAAATCAAAGATACTTGCTGGAATCATACACAAACACACAACAATACTTGCCTATAAGGACACTGGTGAACTCAAAGAGAGTGAAGTGCGCAACTACAAACACTGTCTTCTAAGTCTCTCTAAATCTAAGTACAAACATTGTATTCTTGAGTCTACAAGTGTCATAAAAGATAGAAGGAGTTGAAATACAAAAGAGAGTTGTGTCAACATCCAGAAATCATTATTGCTAAACATCGTTGGTGGTGAACGAGCCAAAATCATCACTGTTGTAATTCTTTATCAAAGATCTAAAAGAACCCTTGTGACCCAAGGGGAACTGGACGTAAGTACCACACCGGTACTGAACCAGTATAAAAACTGTTGTGTCTTGTGTTGCTTTCAAATTCACTGCATTCATCTGTCCTATCTGTGTACTGTACGAAATCTAATCGACTAAACTGAAACTTAGTCAACTAAGTTTTAATAGTCCACAATTAACCCCCC
>AWOL01S0024626.1:2585-25985 GCA_000715115.1 Nicotiana otophora | reverse complement strand
ATCTTCCCTTTTGTTCTTTCAATTGGTATTAGAGCAAGGCTCACAAACTTTGCTTAACAGCTAGTGAGAAAAAGATCATGGGATCAAACACAGTTGTCGGTGTATTATTTCAAGAAGGAACCTCTCAGGTACGACCTCCATACTTCAACGGACAATATTTTTCTCATTGGAAAGTTCGCATGGAAACATACACTATGTCATATGACATCAAAGTTTGGCGTGTTATAAGAAAGGGAAATCTTCTGATTCCACCAAAGAAAGATGAAAATGATCAAATCATTGTATCAACTGATCCACTTGACTTGAATGATTACACTGATGAACAAGCTGTCGTTATAACTGTGAATGCCAAAGCAAAAAATCTACTGTATAATCCTATCAGTGGAGAAGAGTATGAAAAGATTTCAAGCTGTAAAACTGCCAAAGAAATGTGGGATAAATTAAAAATCACATATGAGGGAACCAACAAGGTAAAAGAAACAAGGATCAATCTTCTAGTTCGTGACTATGAGCTATTTCAAATGAAGGATGGAGAATTAGTGGAAGAAATATTCTCCAGATTCAGCAAAATCCTTGGATATCTAAAATTCTTTGGTAGACCAATAAAAAATGGAGAACAGGTCAGGAAAATTCTTAGAAGCCTACCCACAATCTGGCAGCCCAAAGTTATTGCTTTGGAATGTCAAGACCTTGACAAAATATCCTATGATGAACTTAGAGGTGATTTAATTGCTTTTGAGAAAACTTATTTGGACAGGCAAATTCAACAAGAAAAGAAGAAAACAGTAGCCTTTAAAGCAACTGTGGCTGAACCAGAAAATGAAGAAGAAGAGGAAGAAGGAGAATAGGATGAAAACATAGCCATATTTTCTCAAGTTGTAGCTAGCATGATGAGGAAGAACAGATTCAGAAAAAGAGGGAAATCAAACTTCAGAAGAGGAAGGACAAATAATGAAAATGATAAAAATAATGGAAGATTCTCTGAATGTGGAAAACATGGGCACATTCAAGGTGTTTGTCCCCTACTGAAGACAAAACTCAGCAGGAACTTTCAAAAGAAGAAGTCTTTTGGAGCCTGGAGTGATGAAGAAGAATCTGACCTTGAAGAAATTGCAAATATGTGTTTCGTGGCCATAAAAGAAGATAGCAATGAGGACTCAGGTGAACTTGGTCTTATGACAAACGAGGGAACTAGTGAGGTACGTCTTCTCACTTGTCCTAACTGTTGTGAACTTCAAGAATTTGTTAATATTGCTCTTGCAGATATTGAAAGAGTTATAAATGAAATCAGAAAAATCCAAAGAGAAAACAATGACTGGGCCTTGAAGTTGGAAGTGTATGAAATTGAAAGTGACATGCTTCAAGAGGAAGTAAATGAACTTCAACTTAAATTGAATGGATTATAAAGACCCACTAGTCATAGTTCCATCAAATCAAACTTGGCCACTCCTTTTAACTATTTTGTTAACACTAGAAACCTTCAGGCATGCTCATATTGTGGTAAAAATGGTCACAACACTAACCAATGTAGGAACAGAACTAGAGCAGGAAAAGGCTCTAAAAATCTCAATAAACCGTCGTGTTTTTATTGTGGAAAACGTAGTCACACTTCTAACCATTGCAAGTTTAAGGACAATAGGAGATAGGTCTGGCGACCTAAATCCTCTAGTCAAGCTAACACTCAGAAATCTAACCTTTCAGGACCCAAGCAGGCTTGGGTACCTAAAAACAAGTAATCTTATTTTGCAGGAACACCGCAAGAAGAATCGAAAAGGAAAATAATATCTTGACAGCGCGTGTTCCATACATATGACTGTGACAAACAATTATTCAAAACAGTCACCAAACTAGATGGAGGAACAGTTACCTTCGGAGATAAATCAAAAGGAAATGTTATTGGAATTGAAAAAGTTCCCCTTAGCTCAACATGTGAAGTGGATGAAGTATACCTGGTGATGAACTCGGTTACAATCTTCTCAGTATCAATCAACTATGTGATAATGACAATGAGGTTCGTTTTAAGAAACATGGATGGTTTATAGAAGACAAATCAGGTAAAGTCATTCTTTCAGGTAACAGAGACAAAAATGTCTACACCATCAGTAATATAGATAGTCTTGAAAATCAAATTTGTCTTGCTTCTGTGATCGATAACCCTTGGGTTTGGCATAGAAAGCTTGGACATGCTAGCATGTAT
This sequence comes from Nicotiana otophora, assembly GCA_000715115.1. Lineage (NCBI taxonomy): Eukaryota > Viridiplantae > Streptophyta > Magnoliopsida > Solanales > Solanaceae > Nicotiana > Nicotiana otophora. Next base: position 23,788 of record AWOL01S0024626.1, on the reverse strand, counting down.
ACTATCCAAAAACTTTCTAAACATGATCTTGTCATTGGTCTTCCAAAGCTAGATTTTTCAAAAGATCATATTTGTGATGCATGTTAACTAGGAAAACAAACTCGCTCATCCTTCAAAATCAAAAATTTTGTTTCTACTACTAAACCACTTCAACTATTACATATGGACTTGTTTGGTCCAACCAGAACTGCTTAGTATAGGTGGTAGAAAATATGCTTTTGTCATTGTGGATGATTTTTCTCGATTTACGTGGGTTATTTTTCTAAGTCATAAAGATGAAGCCCTAAGAAAGTTTGAAGTTTTCTGTAAGAAGGTCCAACGTGAAAATGGATACTACATTTCCACTATCAGAAGTGATCACGGAGAAGAATTTGAAAGTAGAGCCTTTGAAAACTGTTTGCAATGACCAAGGAATCTCTCACAATTTCTCTTCACCAAGATCGCCTCAACAGAATAGAGTGGTAGAACGTAAAAATAGAACCTTACAGGACATGGCTAGAACCATGATTGTGAAAAACTCTCTGCCTCACCACTTTTGGGCAGAAGCTGTAAGCACTGCATGTCATATTATCAACAGATGTTTGATTTGGCCCATTCTTAGAAAGACTTCATATGAGCTATGGAATAGTAAGAAACCCAACATTGGTTATTTTCATCCTTTTGGATGCAAATGCTTCATTCACAATAATAGAAAGGACAATCTGGGTAAGTTTGATCCAAAAAGCAGCGAAGGTATATTCCTTGGATATTCTCCCTCAAGTAGAGCATATAGAGTCTAAAATAAAAGAACCTTATGTATTGAAGAATCAATTCATGTTATTTTTGTTGACACTAACCCTCACTTAGGAAATAAAAAACTTCCTGAAGATGAGAAAATTTCTATTGTTCCAAAATCTGTTGTTACAGGAATAGACTGTCAAGAGGAGTTGACTGGTCAGCAAGATCAGTCAACTGAGGAACATAATAAAGTCCAAGAATCTTCTTCAACAGAACATTCGACAATTGAGAAAAGGGAAACAACTACAACCATCCCAAATGAATGGAAAAGTGAACCTGGATATCCTCACAAATTCATTATTGGAAATCCACACGAAGGAATCACTACCAGAAAGTCTCAAAAGCTCAATTCCCACATGGCTCTAATTTCTCAACTTGAGCCAAAGAAAGTGGATAAACCACTAAAAGACGTTCACTAGGTCAAAGAAATGAAGGATGAACTTGATCAATTTGAAAGAAATAAAGTATGGAAACGGGTTCCAAAACCTTCAAATACTTCTATTGTCGGAACAAAATGGATTTACAGAAATAAGTTAAACGAATCTGGACTAGTGATGCGAAATAAAGCAAGGCTTGTTGCGCAAGGTTATTCTCAGCAGGAGGGAATCAACTAAGATGAAACATTCGCGCCAGTAGCAAGACTGGAATCTATTCGAATATTACTTGCCTTTGCTACTCATAAAGGATTCAAACTATTTCAAATGGATGTAAAAAGTGCTTTTCTAAATGGATACATCTGTGAAGAAGTCTATGTAAAGCAACCTCCTGGTTTTGTAAATGATACTCTCCCAGATCATGTATATAAGCTGAAAAAAGCTCTATACGAACTCAAGCAAGCTCCCCGAGCCTGGTACAAAAGATTAAGCTCGTTCCTTCTAAATCAGGGCTTCAAACGAGGTAATATCAATACAACTCTATTTATTAAGCACTCAAATTTAGTTAATTTTATTACTCAAATTTATGTTGACGATATTATTTTTAGAAGTCCTAACTCTGTTTTGTGTGAAGAATTTTCTCATTCTATGAAAGGAGAATTCTAAATGAGCATGATGGGAGAGCTAACTTACTTTCTTGGACTACAAGTCAAACAGTTTCTCAAAGGGATCTTTATCAGTCAAACCAAGTACATCAAAGAACTTATAAAAAGGTTTGGCATGGAGAATGCTAAGCCCATTGGGACTCCAATAAGTCCAACAACTTTGCTTGACGAAGATTACCATGGAAAAACTGTTGACGAAACCATGTACAAAGGAATGATTGGATCCTTACTATATCTCACTGCTAGTCGACCAGATATAATGTTTAGTGTGTGTAAATGTACAAGGTTTCAGTCGGCTCCAAAAGAATCTCATCTTACTGTTGTTAAACGCATTATAAGATATCTTATTGGGACCTCTGAATTAGGATTATGGTATGCTCACTCTAAAATTTTTGTCTTGAAAGGTTTTTCAGATGTAGATTTTGCAGGTGATAAGATCGACAGGAAAAGTACTAGCGGCACATGCCAACTGTTGGGAAATGCACTAGTTTCCTGACATAGCAAGAAACAAAATTGTGTTGCCTTATCAACAACTGAAGCAGAATATTTAGCTGTTGGAAGTTGCTATACACAAGTTCTTTAGATCATGCATCAACTTCTCGACTATGATTTATCTCTTACCATAACTTCCATATTCTGTGATAATACTAGTGCTATTTGTTTGGCAAAACATTCTGTGCATCACTCCAGAGCAAAACATATAGAAATCAAGCATCATTTTATTCGTGATCATGTTGCTAAATGTGATATTGCATTAGAATTCATTAGTACTGAATCTCAACTTGCTGATATTTTTACAAAACCTCTTTTAGAAGAAAGATTTTGTCTACTGCGGAAAAAGATTGGCATCATGTGTTATTTATAAAACAAATTTTTTATATACGATTAAACCTCTTTACTTTCCTCCAAGTGTTAAGTTTACTCTGATAAAAGTGTAATTATTACACCTCCATCAGTACCGCTGAAACATCCCCTCAGAAGAGTCACTCCTTTCTGAATCAGTCCTCTCCTTCAACCAATGCAACTCTTCAGCCCTCCAAAGTCTAGATAAGAATCCTCCTACTCCCTCTCACTTCTCATTCTCTCCGAAGAAACCCTCACCATGGTGAAAAGAAACCTCTCATCTTCCACTGTGACCAGACAAAGCAGAAGGTTTCGGAAAACCCTCAACCAGGAAGAAATTGTAGATTTGGAATCATCCATCGACTCAGACCCTATCAAAACCGATAATGAAAGTAGTAAATCGTCTGAGGACCTTCCCATTAGCCAGAAAAAGGCAGGAAAGAGGCCCATGGAGCAAACCCCCAAAAAATCTGCATGCAAGAAAGGGAAAGTGGAGAGTACTAAATTTGGTCCAGAGGATAAATTAATATTCTATGGACCAAATGAGAAATCAAGGTTTGAGTCCTATAAATCAAAATCTATGACTTATGGACGCACTGTAAGTCTCTCTCTTATGAAAAATCTGCACTTTGATGTGATTGCTGTTTTCGATTTTCAACGTCTTTCCTCTCTATTCGATACTATTGAGAGCTCTGTATATGAAGAGCCTGTGAGAATGTTCTATGCAAATTTGTTTGCGAATAATAAAGATGACTTGGAATCCATGGTTTTAGGCACTCGAATTGTTCTTGACTCGTATCAATTTGAGAAGATTTTTTCTGCTAAGTTTAATGGATACGAGTTTTTTGTGCAAAATTCTTGGCCAAAAGACTTTGTAGTTTCCTTAGAAGAAGAAAAAGCCTTCCTGTCTGATAATCCTCCCGACATTGGTCCCAAAAATCTAAAGTTTGAACACCAGGTCTTGGCCCACATGATAGCTACCACTCTACTTCCTAGGACTGGGTCCCTTAGCACCTTATCCAACAAAAGACTCAACTGGTTTGTATGGATTGGTCAATACATGCTTGAGAGTATCAGGGATATATCCTCTTCTGCTGCTTGTCTACCCTATGGCCTACTTATTTCACATATTTTTGGAGTTATGAAGGTTGACTTGACACCTTTCACACCTAAGCACATTACCAGTACCTTTGATAAGACAGCCTTCTCTATGATGGGTTACACTTTAAGTGATGATGGATGGGTTAAGCGCGCCAAAGTTGAGAGTGTCCTAGTACAGGTTGAATCTCCCACTGAACCACCAGAGTCTCAGTCAACTGCCTCTCAAAATTTTCAGCAGATTTAGCAATATCTAGACGGTATAAGACTTATGCTGGTTGAGATGAAAGAGCAGGTTAACAAAATTAGAGAAGTCACCAAGGAAATAGGTACAGATGTGGCCAAGCTTAGGATGGATATGGGAGCCATACGGAGACAAGGAACCAGGGCATTCTACTCCATGTCAGAAAAAATAGACAAGCTCGTCAAAGATGTTAAAACCTCCTATGAATCCTTCTGCACCAAAATGATCAATACCCTCAAATACTTCCTAAGAAGAAATTAAGGTGTGGTTAAAAACAATCTCTTGTGCTTGCTTTTGCTTGAAAAACTTATTTTTGCATCTGTATGTATGAACCATCACTTTATGCCTCTGCTGAAGGCATTACTTATGTTGCCCTAACTAGTATGCATACTATCTGTATATTATTTTCTCATCTAGTATGCATAGTATCTGAATGCATATTGTTATATACTGGGCTTGCACTTTCCTTTTTTTTTTATTGATGTCAAAGGGGGAGAACATGTATAGAGAAAGTAAATCAACAACTTAGGGGAGCAGTAATGAGTAATGAGTACAACAACTCTAAGGGGAAGTATACAACTCAGGGGGAGCAGTAATGAGTACAACTCTAAAGGGAAAACATGTATGGAGAAAGTAAATCAACAACTCAGGGGGAGCAGTAATGAGTAATCAGTACAACAACTCTAAGGGGAAGTATATAACTCAGGGGGAGCAGTAATGAGTACAACTCTAAAGGGAAGTATACTTTGTTTACTCTCTCTTTATTGTCATCATCAAAAAGGGGGAGATTGTTATATCTAAGTTTCAATGATGACAAGTGTACAAAACTAATATCTATCTACTTTTGACTGGAGAGAACAAGGCATGAGGCCCTTCGTTGTTGATCAAGCTATCAAAAAGGCGATAACTCAAATCTAACAAAGATCAAGAAGGAAGGACAAAAGAAATGGGAGATAAGTTGGGTGGTAAACACATCATAGTGGGAGACAATTGGAAGTGGTGGTTCTTGTCATCAAGCACTCCTTTATTATTTAATCCGCCCCACCAACTGGAAACCATTTGACATGCGCTTATCTCTTCGAAGTAAGTATGAAGCATCTCGGCATGGGAACGGCATGGAACAGAGCACTCCATGATTTAATAAATTTCAGCCCATCTCCCTCGAAGAAATCAGAGCCACCCTGCTCTAATCCAACAATCATCTCTCTTGAAGAAATCAAAGATGCCTTGCTGGAATCAGACACAAACACACAACAATACTTGCCTATAAGGACACTGGTGAACTCAAGGGGGTGAAGTGTGCAACTACAAATACTGTCTTCTAAGTCTCTCTAAATTTAAGTACAAATACTGTATTCTTGAGTCTACAAGTGTCATAAAAGATAGAAGGAGTTAGAATACAAAAGAGAGTTGTGTCAACATCTAGAAATTATTATTGCTAAACATCATTGGTGGTGAACGAGCCAAAACCATCATTGTTGTAATTCTTTATCAAAGATCTAAAAGAACCCTTGTGACCCAAGGGAAACTAGACGTAAGTACCATACCGGTACTGAACCAGTATAAAAACTGTTGTGTCTTGTGTTGCTTTCAAATTCACTGCATTCATCTGTCTTATCTGTGTACTGTACGAAAGCTAGTCGACTAAACTGAAACTTAGTCAACTAAGTTTTAATAGTCCACAATTCATCCCCCCCTCCCCCCCTCTTGTTCTTTCAACATCAACCTCGGGCACATCATCTAATATCTGATTTAATTTGTCCAATTACTTTCCATCCCATTGATACAAATCTTCAGTCACATCTAATTCAGGCGCCTCAAAAGTAGCCCCTTCAGCTGGTTCGTCCACTATTTGTAATGGTTCATCAACACTATTATTCATCACTTGAAAAGCCATCGTTTCAGAGTGTTCCAAATTCTTGCACATATTATAATAATCCTTGCAATTATTAGTAGCCAACAAGTCATCAACAGAACTCGTTACCTTATCAGTTCCATCAGAATCATTATTCAACGTTGTGATTGTGGAAGTTTCAGATGAACGGTTAACATGCTTCAGCTTCTTGATGGTGCAGAAAACATAATCTCTACAGTCTTGGTCGAACTTGTGAAGAATAACCTTAGAAAGCTCGTACTCCTTCATGAGCTAATGTCCATCTTTCTGATCTTCAGGGTAAAACTCTTTATTCTTGTAAGACAAATTTGTCTTGGATCCAATATTAACCACTGGTTTGCCCTCGGCGTCCTGTTTCCAACTTCCCTTGTTTCCTACAGCNTAACGTGCATCAACTTCTTGATGGCACAGAGAACATAATCTCTACAGTCTTGGTCGAACTTGTGAAGAATAACCTTAGAAAGCTCGTACTCCTTCATCAGCCAATGTCCGTCTTTCTGATCTTCAGGGTAAAACTTTTTATTCTTGTAAGACAAACACGTCTTGGATCCAATATTAACCACTGAAGATGTGTTTCCCATATTTTTGTAGTGAACTGGTTTGTCCTTGGCGTCCTGTTTCCAAGTTCCCTTGTTTCCGACAGAACGATGATACCTCGCGTTGCTTTTCTTCTTCAGCTTTGTGATAAAGTAGCGATAACTACTGTTGTCCTCATCATCACCACAGGGTACTCCATGTTCATATATTTTCCAGGGTTCTTGTTTGCCATAGACATCAACGTTAGTGGTAATAAATCCAGAATCATGCATCTCTTGTCCAGCAATGAATCTCAACAAGAACATAAGTCCTTCTGAATCTGTGGGACGGAAACGGAAACCCTCTTGACCAAGTTGTTGTCACTGCTCCATGAATCTCAACCAGAACATAACTTTCTTCTGAATATTTTACCTTACAACCTTTATATGAAAAGAACGTAATGTAATAAGTTGAAGAGAGCGAATGAGGTTTGAGAGTATTTATAGATATCAGTCTGAAGGGCCTCCATTTAGGAAATTATTACTTAGGCAACAATTAAGTAGGGCTTAAGTTGGTTAATTATTTCTTCTACCTAAAGTAAGAACTTATGGAAACTTTTCTTTTCCCAATCATATATGGACAACTTTTGTTTTTTCATATTCATATTCGTATCTCCTATTTGGCCATAGTTCCATATATGTTTTCTTTTCTATGATTAAAGGGAGGTATTACTATAATTTTCAACATTTAAATGAAGAGACAATGACAACTCATTATGCGCTAATTAGATTAATCTTTTGAATGTTGAGAAAATTTAAAACTTTAATAAGGAAATAGTAGTAAAGAAAATTCCACTTAATTCCAACTTTATACTCTAAGCTAATTTTAAGTATTTGGTGTTTGTGACTTTTAACCACCCAAATAAACTATTGTTGGCCCGGGGGAGACGCAGGATTTTATGCAAGCAATTTTGACATTTAAATAAGTGAACGAATGAAAAAATCAATGTAAAAGATCACATTAAAAATACACAATTCAAATCATATTAATATGTTCATAATAGCTTTATCAAAAATAATACTAATTAAATACTTCATTTTTTATATAAGCACCAAACAACCATTTAAAAACTCATCATTCCACTTAATTCCAACTCTATCTTTCTTTATACTATAAGCTAATTTTAAGTATTTGGTGTTTGTTACTTTTTTCCCCACCCAAATAGCTCTCCATAGCCCTACCCGACCCTACCTTTAAATTTCAGAGGTAAACGCAAATAAAAACTGCACGACAATCGATTAATTATAATAGGATTGAAAGCTCAATCACAATGAGAATATAATGAAAAAGGCAACCTATTCTTTGATGAAGCTTGAATGTAGCAAATGACTTGATCTTAGTCAATAATCAAGCTAAAAGGAACGTGAACATTTAAAGTTTGCACTTGATCTTGTATAATTAAGTGCATGTAAAAATTTAATGTTTAAGATCGCACAAACTAAAATTGTGAATAGAGTCCCGTTCTACATGTCAATACATGCAACACCGAAATTTATAGTAAGAAGAAAATACGTCGACTTTAAAGATCGTGAGGGTTGAACTCCCTCTATCCCCAAAACGATTATTTCATTCCCCAACTATTTATTCGACCCCCTTTCCTTAGTAATTCCAAATTCCTTATCTTTCTCATTCGCTCTATTCTTTTAGAAATGAATTTGAGCATAAATGACTTTCTCTTATCTCTAGTCCTGTGATATATATATGATACACATCGAAATGAACATCGTTGAAAAAGGGATTCCTAGTTGAATGATTCTCGGTCCATAATCATACTGAAACTTACAAAGTCATCTTTTTGAAGGTCGAAGAAATTCCCCGGCTTTGATAAAAAAAATTGAATATACTTTTGTCCTTTTAAATGACATAGACCCAAGTTCTTTAGTAAAATGAGGGTACTACATTGGGAATAGCCAGGATAACTCAGTTGGTAGAGCGGAGGACTTAAAATCCTTGTGTCGCTAGTTACGTTCAAATCCGGTTTATGGCGCATAATTAATTTGTATGGGTCTCTCTTCCCTCGAATTAATTTCTAATTAATTGATATGAATCAACATACATATTCCTTTAGAGTCTAGATTAGAATAATAGTTTTATCTAGTTTGGCGAGATATATCTCATAAATGTTCTAGATGGGTAGAGTTTCTTACATAAAGTATCTAAAAGAATTGGATTCTATCAACTCTTTTTTTTTCTCCATTCGTTCAAACGAATTTGAAATACATATTTGAAAGGTTAATTAGTTAATTTTTGAAAGGTTCAAAAGTCGAATCTGAATCTAGGGGGGTTGAAATAGACAAGATTCACTCATATCCTAAGAAATAGAACCTGATATTCTCTCTTTTCTTTGTCTTTTCTTTTATATTCGATTTCTTCATTCCGATTTCTCCATTCTGAATTTCTTCATTCCTTCCTATATGCCTTCTAAAACCCGTCTAAGTAATGTGCATTGGACAACAGCCCTGCCCTATTGAATGAATAAAGAGAGGTTTATCGATGACCGAACCACGTACTCTTATACTACTCCTTACCTCACCCCAGTCCTACTCGAGACGAAGTACTTGTCGTCCCTAAACCAAAAGAGATGAGGAAAAAAGTTAATGTTTTTCGAGTTACAAAAACGACACGGTTGTTGAACACGAAACCACTTCCTTAATCTACCTTCTTATGTAATATGTCTATCAACCCATCTAAGGCTCCTGCATTTACTGATATGATACATCTCTGCATGTATACAAGCGAGACGATTGCTTTATTTCACTTACCAAAATGTATATCCCCTTGACAGAACATAATGTACCCTTTATCTTATTGGGGAAAATAATTAGGTTGATGTTTATAATTGCACATGTTCTGGTTGATATAAAGACAAACACTGAGTAAATGTAGTCAATCAAAGAAAAAATAAAAAATGTATACCCTCTTTCTATTTTATTCTGATAGAGAAATTCTTATATTGACCGAGACTTGAGAATATCTCGCAGGCAACATACAGTGATGATTTTAGTCGTTGTTGGATTTTATGTTCGTTTGACTGATTCACTGGAACTGGTGAATGATATAGAAGGAATTCATGAAATGGTACATACATTTCGGATGAAATGGTACATACATTTCGGATGAAGTCTTTGGCATCTTGTTCCATACGGAGCCAGTAATATCCTGCCCGGACTAATTTCATCACCAAAGAATCTGCACCCGAATGGTTGTCGTATATCCTTTCATGGACTTCTCTCATGACATAGTTAGCTTTTGATGCTCCTAGGCACCGCGCCAACGAGCCTTGAAAGGACTTTCTACACAATTGGCTTTTTTTGAAGCTATATCGTGCAGCTTTGGCGCATAATGCTCTTGATGCTTGTGGTTCTTCGGGCAACTTTCCATGCTCGAGATAATCGATTATTTCGTTTATCCAGTCCCAGACCAAACTAGTCGAATTTACCTCATAGTAATCTATGTCCAAGGCTGAGTTCATCAGTTGTACTACCGTCCCTGATTTCGATCCTTGGATTTCTGTTGATGAGCCCAAATTTGCCAATGCATCTACTTCTGCGTTATCTTACCTCGGGATATGAGTTATTGACTATTCTCAGAATTGTGCCAATAAAGCTCGAACCTTTACCACATATTGTTGCATATGGTCCTCGTTGGTGTCAAAAATTCCATATACCTGATTTACCACCAACTGCGAATCATATTTGATTTCAATGACTTCGGAGTCAAGTCCTCAGGCCAATTCGAGCCCTGCAATCAAAGCTTCATGTTGTGCTTCATTGTTAGTTAAAGGAATCGTTCTGATGGCTTGCCTTAAGGTTTCCCCCGAAGGCGTAATTAAGACTATTCCGAGCCCGGACCCTTTTACGTTTGAAGCTCCGTCCGTAAATAAGGTCCAAACTCCCGATGTCGATTCTGACACCATTATTGCCTCCTTAGCTGCCAGAGGCAATAGACACGGACTAAAGTCAACCACGAAGTCATCCAACACTTGCGACTTAATTGCAGTCGTCGGTTTATACTCTATATCGAATTCGCTCATTTCGACGACCCATTTGGCCAATCTACCCGAGAGCTCGGGTTTATGGAGGATATTCCTCAAAGGGAAAGTAGTTACCACAGCTATCGGGTGGCATTGGAAGTAGGGCCTTAGCTTCCGAGCGGCGACTACGAGAGTCAAGGCCAGCTTTTCTAGATGTGGGTAGCGAGTTTCTGCTCCCGTTATAATCTTGCTAACATAATAAATGGGAGATTACGCACATTCGTCCTCTCGGACCAAAACTGCACTCACAGCAAATTCTGAAACCACGAGGTAGAGTAGCAACGTTTCACCTTCCTTTGGTTTTGAGAGCAACTGAGGGCTTGACAAATATTTCTTCAACTCCCTCAAGACTTGTTGACACTCTGGTGTCCACTCGAAATTATTTTTCTTTTTGAGTAGTGCGAAGAAGCGATGACATTTTTTCGATGAACGGGAAATGAACCTGCTCAAAGCTGCCAATCTCCCCGTGAGCCTTTGAACTTCTTTTACGTTAAACAATTGATCCGGGATGTCCTCTATGGCCTTGATTTTGTCGGGATTTACCTCAATTCCTCTTTGTGATATTAGGAATCCTAGGAACTTACCCGAACTAACCCCGAACGCACACTTCTAGGGGTTAAGTTTCATATTATGCTCACTCAGGATTTGTTTCTTGTAAATGATTCAAGTGGTCACCTGCATTCAAAGACTTAACGAGCATATCGTCTATGTATACTTTCATAGTCTTTCCTATTTGTTTTTCAAACATCTTATTCCTGATCTTCTGGGTTCATCTTAATTTGATTGTACCCAGATAAGCATCGAGGAAACTCATTAACTCGTGTCCGGTCGTAGCATCAATCATCTGATCGATATTTGGCAATGGGAATGAGTTTTTCGGGCACGTCTTATTAAGATCCTTATAATCTACGCACATGAGAAATTTATTATTTTTCTTAGGTACTACTACTACATTGGCTAGCCAGTCCGTATATCTTACCTCTCGGATTGAACCAATCTTAAGTAAACGAGTTACCTCTTCTTTGACGAATTTATTCCTTGCTTCAGCAGTAGGGCGCTTCTTTTTCCTTACCAGAGGTATGTGGGATCCAAGTTTAACTTGTGTATGGCTATATCCGTCGGGATGCCTGTCATATCTTCGTGCGACCATGCAAAACAATCGGCGTTAATTTTAAGGAATTCAATAAAAGCAGACTTGTGCTCCGGGTGCAGTCTTGTTCCCAAATGGAATTTCCTTTCTAGGAATTCTACGAACGATGCAACCTGCTCCAGTTCTTCTGCCGTGGACTTCGTCGCGTCCGTCTCTTCCTGTACTTGAAAATACCTTGGTACCTGATATTGTTCCGACTCTTCTGTCCCTGGATTTTGTTCCTATGGCTCGGGGGCAGGTACCGGTTCCAGTAATTGTTATGCCGCACATTTCTTTCATTTGCTACTGGAAACCGAAATTGCATTCATCTCCCTTGCTGTCGGTTGATCACCCCTTATCTGTTTGATCCCCTCGGGTGTCGGAAATTTTAACATTTGGTGATATGTTGAAGGCACGGCTTTCATCTCGTGCAGCCATGGCCTTCCCAAGATGATGCTATACCTCATGTCTCCATCTACCACTTTGAAGAGTGTTGCCTTCATTATTCCCTCAGCATTCGTGAGCAGCAAAATTTCTCCCCGCGTTGTCACGCTTGCGAAGTTGAACCCGACGAGCAGTTTCATTGTCGGGATAATGCTTCCGGTGAGTTTAGCTTGCTCCAGTACTCTCCATTGTATGATATTAGTTGAACTTCCTGGATCCACTAAAACACGTTTAATTTTAAAATCTAACACATTTAAAGAAATTACTAGTGCGGCAATAGTAATCCGTCTGCATCTTTGTCCGTGAACGTGATATCGTCATCCCGGAGCCTCTTGCTATGAGTTATCGACACTTTTGTCTTCTTTTCTGCCGAAAAGGTGACCCCGTTAATTTCATTCCCTCCGAAGATCATGTTGATCGTTTGGCGTGGAGGTTCTTCTCCTGCTTTTGAGGTTTCAGCGTCGCCTCTATTCCGACCATAATTGTTTTTAGCTCGGTCGCTCAAGAATTCTCTGAGGTGACCATTCTTTAACGGTGTTGCCACTTCTTCCCGGGGGTGTAGGCAGTCCCCAGTCCGGTGGCCGTTAGTGCCATGGTATTCACACCATAAATTGGGATCCCTCTAGCTGGGATCGGATTTCATAGGTCTTGGGAATCGTGCCTCTTTGATATTTCTCATGGCCGACACTAACTCTACTACACTGATATTGAATTATACTCTGATAACTTTGGGTTAGAAGAATCTCGCGACCCCCAGATTTCTTTATCCTGCAGCGATCTGTTGTTCCGGCCACGATCTGTCCTTCTATCAACGGTGAACTTATTTGTTGTCCGAAAACTCCTGCAGCTGCCTTTTGTCCGCTCGTAGGGCAAAAACCAGCCCCTCGAAGTCCGTCTATCCGTGTCAATATCATCTTTCGTTTTCTCTCTGTTCTTCTCCCGTCCTTTGGTCGATGATGGAAAGCCAACCTGATCGTCTTCTATCCTTATTTTCGACTCGTACCGGTTGTGGACATCCGCCCAAGTCGTCCCTTGGAACTCGAGCGGACTTTCCTTCAACTTCCTGGAAGCGTCCCAACTTCTCAAACTTAAATCTTTGGTGAATGCTTCAGCTGCCCATTCATCCGGGACCGCCGGTAGTAACATCATTTGCTTCTGGAACCGAGTGACGTACTCTCGTAATAACTCGGACTCTCTCCTGCGCAATCCTGAATATGTCGGCCTTTCGGGCCTACACCTTTCTGGCATCGGCATGAGTCTTGATGAAAGAATTCGCGAGCATCTCAAAGGAATCTATGGAATGCTCGGGTAATAGTGAATACCACGTTAGAGCTCGCTTCATGAGAGTCTCACCAAATTTCTTCAACAACACGGACTCAATTTCGTGAGGAGCCAGGTCATTTCCTTTCACTGCTGTTGTGTAAGTGGTGATGTGCTCCTGTGGGTCTGAAGTTCTGTCATACTTCGGCACTTTGGGCATTTTGAACCGTTTCGGGATCAATTCGGGGGCCGCACTTAGCTTGTACGGTAATTGAATATATTTCTTCGAGTTTGGGCCTTCCAAAACTGGTGGCGCGCCCGAGATTTGATCCATGCGGGTGTTTACTTCCTTCATGAACCGCAAAAGTTCCTCCTTGAACGGATCGTTATCGTTGTTGAGGCCGGATCTACTCCCCCCGGCCCCATCGGAGCCAACTTCGCCCCTGGGAGTGTTGTTCCCTGGGAGTGTTATTGTCGACTCTCCACGTCGTTTGGTTTGAGGGAACCTCGGGAGGAATTGGATCTCGCATGTTCGCATTATTTGAAGCACCTGATAGCGCCTCCTTTAGTTCCGTCATAACCTGATCCTGCCGCGTGAGATGGCCTAGAATGATTGCATGTTGCTCTTGCAGGACCCTCATTGCACCCGCTACATGCTCCTCATCAGCATCATTAGGAGTCCTCTCCCGAACCTGTTAAGGGTATCGCCCGTCATGCGTCGGTGTGGCGTCATTCTCCTCATTGCGAGTGTCACTGATTGTATCCTCGAAATGAGATTGCTTCCCTTGAATTTCAGGGTTGCGTGTGCCGTTAATAGTGTTATCAGCCATTTCTTTTGTGATTTTTTCTAAGACAAAAATAATCAAACTTGTTAGTAAAAAAGACAAGGATCAATTTAATTGCACGGATGTCTAGGCCCCACGGTGGGCGCCAAACTGTTTACCCGAAAAACGGTACAGTTGAATTTGTTCGTGATTTCTATACAAGTGAATTAATTTGATCCAAAAAGTAATAAAATAACTGATGAAAAATAAAATACTTAGCCTTAGAATGTAGATGAAATAGAAGAGCTAATGAGTCCGGGAACAAGGTTTTCGAGCACAACAATGATAAGATCAAAAGCGAGAGAATAAAATTGTATTAAGATGCTGTATAGAATGTAGCGTAAGTTAGCCAGAAAATTCCTCTCCTTACAATGATAATTGAGCTCCCTATTTATAACTATGTTTAGGGAAGGAAGTCCTAGGATCATGTCATTCTTTAACGTCAATTATGAGGGCCATTGATGAAGATATAACGTTGGACAAAAATGCTAAATTCTTTGTAATGGACCATCCTTAATGCTGCAAAATATTATGTATTAAATGTTACCGGGCGCAAAGCATTTAATACTCCATTTATAATTGTTATTCTTTCCGATGACAAGCGGAACAACTATGTTCGGTGGTCATTCCCATCTTAGGTTCCACGTGTCCCTCCTTTAAGCGGCCACGTGTTATGTCATATTTTTCCATATACAAGCTCACCCTCTTATTCGTTATATCACAAGCTAAAATCAGGAACCTGCTTCTTTGATACCCATACAAACTTTGCTTCATTGTCCAATTTTACAGTATTTCAGTTTAGATGGTGGCGAGCACAGAGTACATATGAAAAGATGGAACAGGACATGCTGGTGAAAAAGACCAAAACAATAAAAGATGTCGCTTAGGTATAAAAGAAAATACCGGCATGGATTCATGATCAGAGGTTCTCTGAGATCCACGGTCATTAGTCCTCTTTGGATAATCAGACCGATGGTGGTCATTTTCCAAGTGTCGCTTGCGATGATAGTCTGTTTTCCTCATAAGATAAAAGTTGTTTTGTTAGATCTACTATACTGAAACAGTATACCGAATAATACAATGTTGTAGAGCATTAGAACTGAATCAAAAGCTTTGAAAAACATACCTCTACCTTGCCGATAAGAACCTCCATGACCATGATTTCCACCATGTCTACTGTCACGGGCGTGGTTTCTGTCCGTCGAAACCGGCCTGTGCGGCAGCCAAGTCCCGCACTGGACTTCAGCCTTCTACAACACTCGGCCAAAATTACAGCAATTTTGGACTTAGAATATTTTCGGGCAGCTTCAACATAGTAAAGCCTTAGAACTGATTTAGGCAACGAATTAAAAGTAAGGCAACTGTAAATTGACAAGAACACAAGGCGCAATTTACAGGAAACTCTTTTCCCAACTTTGTATTTAACTCGAGCATACAAAGAAACTCAAACTCAAAGTACAACCGCGTACAAAAGAAGATCACTCTTGACCCTCAGGTTTTCTCTCAAAAACTACTCTTAGCCTTAGGTGTTTTTACTCTTGAAAACAGACTTAGGAACTCTTTCCTAAGTTAAACATGCACTCTTACACGTTTTTGGGTTTCTCTTAAGACTACTCTAAGACTACTCTTAGTCTTAGATCTCAAGACTCCTCTCTCTTCTCTCTTGATCACGAAATGCCCCATATATATAGATATAGGGAATGTCACTGGCATATTTGAAGGGGCAACTTACAAAAGGGCAATTCCATTCTAGTGCTTTTCTCAGTCAAAGCACTAAATAAGTACTTAACCATTTAATGGGGCACTCACCCACGAAATGACCCTCTTCAGCACTTAGCTCTGTTTTGTGGAGCACTCAGCCCTCTTTGTGGAGCACTGGTCCCATCATCCACTGAAACAAGCCTGTCACACAGCATTGCTAAATCTGTCCCAACTTGTAGTTGACATCCCCCAACTACTTAGGCCTTTTCCCACACGAAATGATATTAGATACAAGCACTACACAGATATGGGTACAAGTTATTACAAAAAGGTAAACGCCCTCCACTTTGGCATGTGCACTGCATGTTCCCTTTTCACTTGGTCAGTTGTTGCACGCCCAAGGCTGGCATTTCGCTCAGCCTTGGCATCTTTTGACATTGCTCCGCACCAATGCCTTTTCCGCAACCTGCTGCCCATGATTTTGCCGCACACGCCGGACACTCTTGTCGCACGCACATTGCCTTAGCCGCGTTTCTGCCTTGTCTTTGTCAATACTTGTTTCCCCCGTGCCATTGCTTGTCTTTTGCCTCACATAGCCTTGCCTTAGCTATCGAGACCCCTCGCTATCATTCCGCGCTATCTTGATTTAGCTTAGCCTGTACTTGGCACTACCACAATCCGAATTGCCACCACTTTTGTCTTTGGCGCGCATGTCGTGCCATGCCGCACCAATTTGCCCACACTGCCTTGTCAAGCCCTTGCCAAGCTGCCTTGCCTCCCTCAAAGCCTTGGTCCTCGCTTGCCCATTTCTCTTTTGCCTTGGTGCTATCTCGCGCACCTTAGCTTGGCAACACACTTGTTGCCCTTGACAACGCTCTCATTGCCAAGTAAATCCCAAAGAGGCGGAGAGCTAACATCTACCATCTGCAATTTTCCATGTATCAGTCAGTGCCATAGACACAGTAAAAGGTCTATATGTGTACTATTTTTATTAACATATCGTATTTGCAAAACCTAAGGCATAACCAAGTTTGAGCGTGGCAGATAAATCTCTTCCTTTCACTTTTTCCTTGTTAGAGAAATCTCAAGTTTTTCCTTGTTAAATCTGATTCTCAATAGATTAATGAAAGACAGCATTAATTGGAAAAAGAACAGTTTAATTTAGAACTGGAACAAAACCAAAATCGTTAAAATCCAGAAGTTGTCATTCAACAAGTGCTCAAACTTATACAATTCTTCTAGTCATACTCATTTCATTTGCAATGGAGCATTCAGAATGTAGACATTATGCTTACAGCATTAGTTGATATCAAAACCACCATTCCTCTGACAGCTTAGTTATAATCCATTAAATAAAAGGCACATCTATTCAAACTAGTGAGGTGTCATGAGACAAATAGACAGGTTCTGGAATCAACATTGACACAAGCAGATAATAACAACTCAGAAGAACTTCACCACCGAACCAACTACTAATAAACACTAGCTTTACTTATAGGAGTCAGTTAAGCTTTCTACTGCATTAAAGCACACACAAGTCCTGGAGTAGTAAAATCTAAATCTACAGTTAAGAGGCGCTTCAAGCTGACTCTTCAATCAAAGACACTACCATTGCTTTTTTGAAAAGAAAAAGAAAAAGAAAGAAGATAAAAAACAATTGCACTCTTTACATTTCACATTCCACATATTATCAAAATAAATATGAAAAGAATGAAGCTCTTTGCTAAGACGCAAGAAAGAGTCTATATTATCAAAGAAACAACTGATGACGAAATTAAGAGCCCTTAAACTTACAGTGAGGTGGCGGCATAACTGGTGGGTAAGCGCCCAATGATCCGGTACCATAATCCACTAGCTGCCTTTGTGCTTCCAATTCCTTTTGGACCAATTTTCCATAACCACCTCGGCGTACAACTAGTTAGGGTTCGTTTGGTTACAGGTATTAAGTGGGATATCCCAGTATAAAAATTGGGATTACATTTATTCCATGTTTGGTTACTGGTATTAAATAATACTGGTATAATTTTACACCAAATATTGGTATAAACTTATCCCACATTGGAGGTGGAATAACAATACCGGTATTATAATCCCTTGGATAAAGATTTCGTGAAGACCGGATTACCCCTCCAAAAGCCCTTTTCACTGCATCAGTATGTTTGTTTTGTCAGTTCTCCACAAACCCTTTTCTCTCTGACGATACAACCGAGCTTCACATCTCAACCATGGCTCCCTGATATCACGAGAGAAAATCTACTTCTCCTTCTCAGTAAGTTTTTATTTCTTTTCTTCCCCTTCTCACCTCATTCTCTATTATTACACGAAAGTCTTTCTCCAAAAAAACTTTTTTTTTTCTTTTTTTCTTCCCTTTTTTGTTACTTCTCTTTGTCCAAGGTATCTATTTTCTATTTGTTGAGTAACAACTGATGGGGTTTTGATGTTGGTTTGTACTTGTTTTGTTTGCTAAAACCCAGAAATTTTCAGCATTCTTTTACATAGTAAATGTAGTTTTAGTGAAATATTAATGATTTTACCGTTCTCAACCTCATTGCGCCCAAGTCGCCCTATGCTGCAGTAATATAAGTGAATAAAACAAGTGATTTCAGGTGAAAAAATCGCAGTAGATTAGCATTTTAATTCCTTCCAGATTTAAAAACAAATCAGTATGTAAAAACAAGGCTCGGTTGCTCTTATGAGATTTATATGCTGGTAGTTGATTGCATCTTCATTGTGTGGTAGTTACCAGTACAAAAAGGAGTTGATTGCATCTTCATTGTGTGCTTTTATGAGATTTATATGCTGGAGTTTATCATTATAAAATTTTATTTTCTCTGTTTTTCTAGCTTCCTAAATGGATATGTTCTTACGGATGGGTGAACTTGAACGTCAGAATATGGTCTGGATGATTATCAATGATACATTTCCAAGTATATAAGATATAATTGTAAAGGTTGGGCATGGGTTTGATGGTTTTTGCTAAATTGACGACCTTCAAAATGTTCAATAGATGTATTATATTTTTGATGCCTCAGCTCCATAAACTTGATATGTGACTAGTATGAGCATGAGGATGCATATGTAAATGTAATGCATGAATGCTAATTGGTATGGGGATCATACCTTTTGTCTATTTATAGCTTTTTATGATCATGTGATGTTGTTTTTATATTTGTGACATGCTTGAACAATTTCGCGGTGATTTTATGGCACTATTGGTATTCCAGAGCAATGTGTATGTTTGCCACTGCACTTTTTTAGTTTCAATTTCTGCAGATTTTGACTGCAGTTTCTACACTTTTTCTTATTGTAGTATCTGCACTTATTTTAGTTTCGATTTCTGCATATTTTAATTTCAGTTTGTAGTTTTTAAGTTTCAGTTTAGCAGATTTTAGTTTCAGTTTCTGCATAAGCTTCTGCACTCTTTTTGCTGGAGTTTTTGCACAATTCTTGTTTTTTTTTGCACTGTATTTGAGTAATTTTTGCATAGTTCCTGCACTTTCTGCATTCTTGGTGCACAGTTTCTGCATGATTCCTGCGTTTTTTCTGCTATGTTTTTACATTATTCTGCATTTTTCTGCACTCTTTTTGCATAGTCTCTGCAGTTTTCTGCATAGTTTTTGCATTTTTCTGCATTGATTCTGCACTCTTTTGCATAGTTTCTATATTTTTCTGTATGTTTCTACACTATTTTAGCTTCAGTTTGTGTACTTCTTTTGCAACAGTGCAGCAACAATATAATTTTGTATAAGTCATGAAATATCTAAGGTTAAAATAGGAAATAGAACTTTATCCAAGTTTATCCAACTTTAAACCAAACACATGTTTTGGATTATATATGGTATATCCCATTTTTAATCTAATGAACCAAACAAAGTAATAGCACTAAGTAACCCAAGGGATTATTAATCCCAGGATTATAATCCCAGGATAATTCTGTCCGCGAACCAAACAACCCCTTAAGGTATTAAAAGACAGTCCAAAATTCTTAAATATAAATGGAGAAAAAAAGGAAAGAATGACTTTTTAAACCCTCTTGCTTGGACTATCATGCAAGAGTTTCAACCATTCGACAGATAAGGTGATGAAAACTTACTTAATTGATTAACCATAAAGTATAGCATTTCTGTGCACATTCATGGGTTAGAACATAAGTCTTTCTTTGAACTAAACCATAATTCTTAAAACGCATATATTAGAAAACCATGTAAACAATATCAACCATCTTTCCTATCCTTGATTAACATATCTATGAGCCAATATTCACCTCCACAAAAGGATGGTCACTTGCTCTAAAAAGTGTACTGCTCTACCTCATAGAAGTTCTGATTCCTCATAAACAATTCATGACAAAAGAATAAGTGAAGATCTACTTCGAGGTATTTCCTTGTAACATAAACAACAAACAAAAGCTTGTTAAAACTTTGCAATCATTCCATTGGCGACAAGATGAAATTTCCACGTCTTTCATCAAGTTGATTATCCTACAACCACAGGGGAAGGATGTAGAAAATTGAAGCTTTTGAGACCACTAGGTTCATTCCCTCAAAGCAAAACATAATTAAAGAAAAATCAAGGTTACTAAGTCCTTGAGAAAGAATGCTCTAGAATCTTTTGAACACAAGAGGTTAAAATCTTTTGTTTATGCACTACCTTATCTACTAACTAGATGCGGAGGGTTGTGGTTCTTATAGATGGTGACATAGAGCCTAAAAAGACAATTTGATGCTGATGCACCAGCCTTCTGATGCCCCGCAGCTACTTCTAGGGTAAGTGCTTACTGAAACAAACACTATAGAAATATTTCCTAACAGGCACTTGAGTAACCTATGATGTTGCATCAACAAAGAATAACCGAAACTCAAGCATTATTGTGTATAGAGGAATAACTTATGCAATTACACATATTACCTTGTCAAGTACCACTTTAGTTAACTTTCCATATAGACAAGCTACACACATATCTACATAAAAATGTTTTTAATAAGTACGTATATACATAATATTAGAACATGTAAGCAATTAAACTATATCCTTTTCTCAATTTACTTGCACCAAACTGGCTTAGATCTTTCAAGATGAAAGCATACCAAGTTTTAACAGATTCTTTTTTTAATCAAAAGTATACCAAGTTTTAACAGATTTTTACACACACTTGCCTGCTTATTTGCTGACAATTGTAGAGAGCATTTGCAGAAACTTCACTACTTAAAAGTACTTAGTTAGATATCCTTCTGCATACCATGAAGTATCTTTGACTAACTTTGTCCCTAATAGTTCCATACCCTTTTTATTTGTAGTGTTCATCAATTTTGCCCATGATAGGAGCAGAATATCCCCCCCC